>JAKTRY010000121.1:0-48283 GCA_030579935.1 Ambrosiozyma cicatricosa | reverse complement strand
GGAGGAACACCAGACCTATTTATACTTGTCACAAGAGCACTATTGTACCTAATCCATATCATTGTATCATCACGTGCTCTTGTGTCATGTCTCATTACGTAATCCTACCATGCGTGTGTTATGTGCCATTGTCATGTGACACACATATAATCTTACTCATCCTGATGTGTAACAAAAATATTGAATTGGGCGTGTGGCGTAGTTGGTAGCGCGCCTGCCTTGCAAGCAGGAGGTCATCGGTTCGACTCCGGTCTCGTCCATTACTTTTTACTTTTGTTATTTTTAATGTTTTCTCAGAAACCCTAAATTTTTACCTTTTCCTCTTCTTGTTCCCTGAAGTATATATATAGCTTGTTTTAATTATCATGCAATATGTATAATTGATCTATGGATTATTCATGTTAGGTACTCCAAATCATCAAACATCTTTATGCACTGTTCAAAAAAGAAGAGTGTTATTTTCTTCATTGTCAGATCCTAAAAAGGCAAAACTTGAGATTAATTAAACTCTTACAGTCTTTTTATGAAACATGTTCTTACAAGACATACTCTCCCTTCAACACGAACCAAAACCAGAGAACTTGCAAGTTTTATAAGCTTCACATTTCCAGATTCCTTGTCGAAATAACGAATGTTGTGGATGTGAAGGTCATTTTCGCAAATTGAACACCTGTCACGTTTATCATCTCAGTTTTCCAATTTTTTCAAATCATAAGAACAACAATGCCCAGATCTAACTACATTTCAAGCCAGAGATCAAAAGAGGAGCTCTTAAGTTATGCTCAAAACAACCCAACTGAACAAATTGCGTTGACTTCACTATTACTAGGTGTGTCAATTGGTGCCTCCATTGGACTGTCACTCCATCCAAGTTTTTCATTTAAACCACTCTTCGTTTACATTGTCAGTTTGGTCAGCTTTCACTTCCTAGAGTTTTATATCACCTCGAAGTATCAAACATCTAAGGCATCAGTTGATTCGTTTATTATTTTTTCGAATGGTTCTGAGTATCTTATTGCTCACAGTGTCGCAATATTGGAAACCACGGTTGAACTAGTGGTCTGCTCAATATGGCCAAACACGTCAATTTGTTCTTTCAAGACATCCGCTGGTTTGGGCTCTAATTTTGCCACTGGTTTAAGACTTATTCAAATACTTGGTTTGAGTCTCATTTTGTTTGGCCAGGTTTTACGGTCCATGGCTATGGTTACAGCAGGTGAGTCTTTTTCTCATGTCATTGCTAATGATAAGAAACAGAACCATGTGCTGGTGACTGGTGGTGTATATAGGATCGTTAGACATCCTTCTTACGTCGGATTCTTCTACTGGGCTTTAGGAACACAATTATTGTTGTTGAATCCTGTCAGTGTTGTGCTTTTTGCTGCTGCTTTGTACATTTTCTTCAGTAGACGTATTCGTTACGAGGAATATACCTTGCTTCGATTCTTCGGTGACGAGTATGCTGCATACATGCAACGTACAGCTGTTGGTATTCCTTTTATCTAGATTCTAGATGCCCACACCTTTTTTTAATTTCTTGATATAGCTTTCTGTGTAACACTTAGATAATGTACAATTATAAAAGAGACTTAAAAACAGACAAAATCTCATTTCCCGAAGAAACATACAAGGAATAAAAACTAAGATAAGAACAAAAATAAAAATAAATTACAAAAAACAATTATAAAACAAAAATGGTCAAAATCAAAAAGGTTTACTGAATCAAACCACATACATCACACAATAAGAGAACTTTCACCAAATCACAGTTCACCATCAGATGTCAAGTCTATAACCTCAACATCTGGAGGAGTAATACTTCCTTTCCGTGAAGCGACAGGAGATGGATTGCGACGAATCAATCTGGATGTAGTAGCTGTAGGAGATAATGTTTTTAATGATTGAGTGAGGCCAGGTGGTGGGGCCGGGGGATTTCGTTGACTAGTGTTGACATTAGTGACGGCATGAACAGATGAACCATTATTGTTAAACAAAGGAGAAGAACTGAATGCTCTGTTGACTGAAAATGGAAGACCATCAGTATTTGGAGAATGTTTCCCGACAGGAGGACTAACAGTTGTAGGTGCTTTTTTCGATGAATTCATGGAACCAGCTAAACTAGATGAGGGGTTCGAAAGGGCACTTCTCTTCAAGGCATCACCAAAAGTGAAACTTCCACCAGAAATCTTGCTGACATCGTTCTTAGGACCAGTTGGAATCTTTGGTATTTGACTGTCACGCTCCTTGCGTAAATGATCAAGCTCGGAGTTTCTTCTCAAATGTTCTTGTTCTCTATTCAGTTGTTCAAGTCTTACTCTCTCTTGGTTGGCTTTCAAATTCTTTTCTCTGTCAGCTCGTATTCTTTCCTGTTCTTTGGCTCTCAACCTTTCATCCTGGGCCTTGATCTTCTCTTGTTCCTGTTTTCTTAGGGTTTCTTGTTCACGTCTCAAACGTTCCTTCTCCAAAGCCTTTTGTTTTGCTGCTTCTTCTCTAGCAATTTCGGCAGCCTTTATTTTAGCAAGCTCACTAACAGCAGCACTCGCATCGATAGCTTTCTTCTGAGGAACATGGTCTTCTTCAGCATTCTTTTTAGCGGCGGCAGCGGCATCTGATTTTAACCTGGCTTCCTCAGCTCTCTTTTTAACCTCTTCTTCTCTAGCTAGATCTTCCTCGGCCTTCTTCTTTGTAGCAGCAATAGCATCTTCAGTTTTCTTCTTCGAAATGGCTTCATTTCTTGCTTTTTCTTGAGCAGCCTTTTCTTGGGCTTTCTTAGCTGCTGCCTCATCCCCCGCTTTCTTTTTGGAAACTTCATAAGCCTTTCTCTTGGCAATCTCATCGTTTCTTGCTCCTTCTCTGGCACTTTCTTCCTCAGCTTTCTTTCTAGAGGCAGCATCCCCTGTAGGTAATTGAACACTGACCCGTTCTGTTAATGGTGAGTTCAGTTGATTGTTAATTTGGGCAGAACTTTGATTAGCAACAACATTACCGTTCACACCAGAGTTTGTATTTTTTTCTTTGCTCGTTCCATTGGGGATAGACCCTGGAACATTTACAGTAGTTTGTATAGTTGGATTAACCATAGAAGTGTTGGAAACAGTGGTAGGGCTGAGACGTTGGTTGACAGAATTAGAATTTGTGGCATTTTGAGTAGGAAGAGGACGAGAAGGTTGATTACCGAATAGAGAGGTTTGAAGTGCAGTAGGTTGACGAGCAACAACAGTAATCGGACGAGTAATTGGAACTGGTCGTCTATTTCGTTCCCATTCCTCATCATACAGCACGGAAGACAATGTTGTTGATTCAGAATCAGGAACCGTTGGCATCAATTGCCGTGCTTGAGGAACAACACCACCGTTGGAAGATGGACGACCTGGATGAACAACTTCATTCGAAAGGGGAACTTGAGAAATAGCGATATGACGTGGACCTTGGGAAGTTCCATTAGAAACAACAACCGGAGGAACATTATTAGGACGAGTCAAGGCTGGAGCACCATTTTGTTGCATATTACGATTGAGTTGTTGAGCTTGTGTGGTACGAGGTGACATCGCTAAAGGAACAACACCTTGACTATTTGCAGGGACCATATACTGCTGATTCAAGTTTGGCGAACCACGAAACTGTTGAGGTTGCTGAGTCGCTTGCATTGACACCGAAGACGATACAGCAATATTCATGGAATTACGTTGGCTTAAAGGGGTTGCAGAAGATTGGGAAGGCTGTCTTGAAGATACGGGCCGATGCTGCTGCTGCTGTTGTTGTAGTTCTGGTGGTGGTGACTGTTGTTGTGCTTGTTCATGCTGGTAAGGTAGACTCTGAGGCGTATACTTACCCAAAATATGAGATTCCAGATCAAAAAACAGTTTTCCAATGTTAACCGATTCAATTTTTGTCTTTAACAAGTTGAAAGCTTCTTGTTCTTTGATTTTTGGCAAATTCAATTCAAACTTCAAATCTAATGCAGTCAATTTTGTATAAATTTTACTGAATGCCAAGCATTGAAGCATATTTAGATCCTGCTTGTTGGCAGCAACTATATCACCGGAAGCATTGGACAAAACATAAATAAAGTCCTTGCTGATGGATTCAACTGATATATCTCCATTAATACGGGCCCTGATATCAGACAATCTTTTTTCAATTGCTTTGAGAATGTGACACACACAACGATAATACATGGCTTGCAGCTTAATTTGCTTGATCTGGTCAGTAACAACCGAATTCAAATTGGTCACGTTCCTTGCTAGTTTGTATTTCATAATCAACGCAGCTTCAGCACAATCAGCATTCCATAACTCATTTTTGAGTATACAGGAGACCAAGCCAACCATACCCTTGAAAACTTCTCCAAAGAACGCGCTGATATTAGCATTATAATACTTATGCTTCCTGGTCAACAAGTCGAGTAAATCATTAGCGTCATTATCTTGAGAAATATCAGGAACACTTCGGTAAAGTTTAAGTCGTTCATTCAAATACGCAAAGTCTTTGACATCTTGAACAGCAGAGTCATGGTAAAGTCGTCCCAGTTTGATGAAAGAAACAAAATTTTCATGAAGAGAACGTTCTATTCTTCCAGCATCAAGAGGGGAAGTGCTTACTGATTTTTGAACAGTTGGTTGACCAGTCAACTCATTTAAACTGCTGTTTAATCGACTATTGAGATCTTGATGAGAAGGATGTGAATGTTGAGCAAGTAAAGGTGATTGTGCAGCTGATCCGTTAGTAGAACCGACACGTCTTGGAGGTGGGTTTTGTGCAAGGGGCGCAATAACAGATGTTGTAGTATGTGGTGAAACCGAAATGGATGCTGCTGTATTTATGGGAGATGATGAATATGTCCCATTAAAAGAACTGGCTACTTTTCTAGCTTTCTGCCTGTTCTGACTTTGTAGATCCTCAACTTGAGATGCTGTTCTTACACTTGGTATCGTTGCATTGGGAACTCTATTCTGTGTCTCGGCAGGTGCCCTTATTGAATCATTAGCTGAATTTCTAGCACGCAAAGTTAAAGGCAAATCATCATCTTCATCATTTGTTTCATTGGTTCTTGAGTTATTTGATGTAGATGGACGAGAAACATCAATTGATGTTGGAGTAGGGACACTATTTGCAGCCAGAGCAGCAGCAGCGGCAGCTGCTTCAGCTTGTTGTTCTTCCTCTTCAAAATCTGAAAGATCGATGATTTCAGGCTCATTAGTTGATGCTGGCTGTGGTGGGGTTGGCAGAGAAGAAGTACGACTAGACTGTTGTTGTGGAGAAGGAGGAACAGGTGATGGACTATTGGCAGGAGATTGTTGGGTAGATGGCAATGAACTGCTCGTGTTAACATTAGTATGCATACGCCTTCTTGTAGGTAACACGATACTTTCATCTTCATCTTCGTCGTCGTCTCCATCAGAGAGTAAAGATATGACCTCCGGTTCTCCTTCCGGTGGAATGAAATTATTGTCTTCTTCTTTAACATCAGCAGGTGTATCATGTTTCTTGTTGTTGGCGTGGTGCTCACGAGCCAGTTCTTCTTCATCAACAGGAGACCAATTTCCATCTTGATCTAACTGAACAGTTTGAATATCTTCCGATGTTGCATTGATGATTTCATTAAAATAGTCATCGATAGCCAAATGTTTCATTTTGAGCTTTTTGGAACAAACAGGGCATAACCAAGTGGTGGCTTGTTTTTGCAGGGTCAAAAATGAGGATGCATCAAAACATTGGATATGTTCACACTTTATAGATCTGCACGGATGCTCCATTCTAAGAAAAGAACAAGGATCAGCTAAACTAATAAGCTCTTTGGATGTTTCTAAACCAACTTCAGCATTCAATCTTTTCATTAGAGCTACCGTTTGTTCTTTGGAAATATGAGGTTGAGCCAACACTTCTCTCTCCAAAGTTGCAACTGAAACACGTTCACAAATGTAAATGTACATCAGAAAGTCATCTTTAGCATAGGCATACAACACATCAACATAATTCTTCTCTGTCATTTTAATGTGTTCAGTCAAGTCAGCAGGTTTGGCAGACCCAAGTTTACCTTTAATACCCTTGAAACTGTCCGGTATCTTAGTCTGATTCACGTTAACTTCAATTGGAGCAGGAAACTCAACAAACTGATCAATTGCTGTTGTTCTATTCATCTCAGTCACTTTACCAGCCATCAGATACACTCTCATCTTATCACTGCTGGACAATAATTGACGTTCATTTTCAGTCAAATAAAATTGGAATCTGCATGATGCTCTTCCACGTGGATTCTTCATGGCAATGTTTGGGTTATCACCATTTGCAGATAAAAGTTGTTTGACTGTGTAAAAGGGGCTCTTCTTGAAATACACACGCATGGTGTTGTTTCTTGGTCTCTCACGAGCACCACGTAATCTTGCATCATAGTGTTTAATTAAAGATCCATAATCTGGAA
The DNA here is from genome assembly GCA_030579935.1 of Ambrosiozyma cicatricosa. Taxonomy (NCBI): domain Eukaryota; kingdom Fungi; phylum Ascomycota; class Pichiomycetes; order Pichiales; family Pichiaceae; genus Ambrosiozyma; species Ambrosiozyma cicatricosa. The sequence goes on along the minus strand of JAKTRY010000121.1, from coordinate 41,862 downwards.
CTGATTGAAGGTCTTTGACAGCTTGAACAATTTCTTTGATGGCGTGCATCTGTGCTTGTGAATCATTCATTTTGGCCCTTGACAAAAAATTGGTGATTCGATGTTGTAAATCAGCCTTTCTTCCAGACTGCGATAAATCCAAACCTCTGCATATTCTTTTTAGTTCAGGTATCTTCATGTTCAGCAATGTGTTTTTGATAGACTATAAAGTTCATAAAATTGAAAAAATGGTTTAAAGTTGTTAGTAAAATTATCGTGTTTGTTTGAAAGGGAAAACTTTTGGTGACCCGAAAGCTGACATACCTCAAAGTCACTGTCCGTCATTGGAGAAACTGGACCACTCATGGTAGCTGTTGAATATGATGGATTCAAGTGGTTTGTGGAATTGTGAATGTAATCAAAGGTGAATATTTGGTGGGGAGAGAGAAGCAAAAACACGGTTGATGGTTTGTCAATCACGTTTTTACAAATTTACATGGCTCGCAATTCTTGAATCTTCAATATGTGCTCTTCGGTTCGATCGATAAACGTACTTAGAAGTTAGTAGTTAGTACCTGTAGATTACGCGGACTGTTACAGTAGGCGTGTGATTACGTAAGATGGACATTCGACGCGACGAAAAGTATGCCCGGCCCAGCCAGCTTTTTTTTGATTAACTTCAATTACCCTTTTACCCAACACTACAGTTTTGCGCAAAATTCGTTTTATTTTTTATTAAAAGTATCGTATATAAAAACTCCAAAGGTAACCATATAATAAACGAAAAAAGATATAAAAAATATCCAATAAACTAAAAAGCAAATAAAAGAAAACAAGCTTAATAAATTGTTTTGATTCACTGAAAACTAAGTACAATATTTGATGACCAGCAAATAACCTGGACTAAAAACAGCAAAATTGAAACAATTATTTTCAACTAATCAATTAATCAGTTACCACCAATATTGATTCTGTGGAAGTTCTTCTTTTCTTTCTCTTCAACCTTTGGAATATTCAAAGACAAAACGCCATTATCAAACTTTGCATCAATTGCTTGACCATCGACATTCTTAGGCAACTTGAACATTCTCTGGAAAGAACCATAAGATCTCTCAGAGTAAACCAATCTACCTTTCTCATCTTTCTTCTCAACACGGTTATCTGGAACCTCACCCTTGATGATCAATTCATTTGTATCGGTATTAAAATCAATGGTGACGTTATCTCTAGCTGCACCTGGAACAGAAAGGCTCAAACCATAGGACTTGTCATTTTCATGGATGTCAACAGGTGGTGAAAATGTGGATAATGATTGGCTGTTGAAGAATGGGTCGTTGTTGAAGAATGAACCACCGAAAAATGGAGATAGACCACGGTTGTTGTATCTGTTTGATTGTGTTGCAACTTGTCTGTTGTCCTTGTTGGATGATAATGGTTTTTGATTGGCATTAGAGTTTGAAGAGTCTTCAACTAATGGTTGTTGTGGTCTGTAATAACCGTTGTTAAAGAATGGATCCCTGTCGAACCAGTCAGTCATTTGTTCAACTTCTCTGTGGATGTTATCAAAGAAATTGAAGAAAGGATCGTTGTATGGTCTACCCATGGCTGAAATAACAGTTGTAAATGTGATTAAAGAAACTAAAAGAAATTCAACTGGCTGTATTTTGGAAGTTTTATTTGAAATGTTAGAACCGAACTGAATGTGTGAATCTATGAGAATGTGTAAATGTGTAACGATGTGTGCGATCTGATGAAATGTAAAGACAAAGCTGATCCAACCAACGTAGTCGAAACAGGGGGAATACAGACCTTTAAATATCACATCTGTTAAATCCGTGAATTAGGATTAAATAACATAGAAATTTCCAGAATGTGATGACAGTTGTCAGGTTGATAGCAAAATTCAAGTGATCGATGTTTCCAGAGACGTAGTTTTGGGCCTTGAGTTTTAACCCCAGATCATAAGCACTCAGCTTGCCCACAGTTACCCGGCGCGAAGTTTCTGGAAAGGAGCTGGTAGCCTGGTTCCACTCTGAAGAATTTGGTAGAGGCTAGAGAGGCAACAGTTTACGAAACTGAAGACACGTAATTCACAAATTCACCGTATTTCCAACAATCAAAAGACATATCCAATCAATTATTCCACCAACTGAAGTTCTAGCAAGTTCTAAACGGTACCCTTCAAGGTTAAAACTGTACGCCATGGACAGATCAAAAGTTCCTTTGGGGGCTACATGCGCATATGATATGCGCGTCAAAATTAGCAGAAACTAATTAGCAACTAAACAAACTTGCAACTTTCACTTTGGATACCAATCAAAAATATCGTTAATTACGACGGCTGAAACCCCTCACTCTAAATCATACTAATACTAGGGAATCCATTTTACAACAGCAAACACATAATTGCACATCACGTTTTAGCAGTGACTTATTTCTTGATAATCAAAATTGTATTCGGTAGCCATGATTTCAATTTACCTTATGAGACACTTACCATCTTAATAAAGTTTAGTGTGGTTGAATGACATTAGCGTTTACATTTTCATGGGCAAAACAGCAAATTTGCCACTGGACCAGTATGCCGCGACGTCGCTGCGACGCTTTTCAACTTGCGAGAGATTATCTATCTGTACGTACAGCATAGTAGTAGTAGTTGTCTGTCATGCAGACTGCTGTTTGATTACTTTGGTTTCGTGGAAATTGAATGTGTGTTAGGTATTTCGGATAAAGACAAAAGCTAATGTATATAAGAAAGTGGTATGGTATACAGCGTAAATAAGCGAAACAAACGTACAAAAAATTAGGCAAAAAAAAAGAACAGAAAACAGGTTAAAGTCAGCAAGAAGCAACGTAGAAATATTGTCAAATTAAACGAAAAAAAAACAAAGATGGGAAATTGGAAAAGTAAATGATACTATACAAAAAGCCTAAAAACATAAAATAATTGTAGAAAAGGAGAAATGAAATATCAGAGAAGAAAGACCAAATAGTTTCAAACGAAACAGTAAAAAAACGTAATCAAACAGCAAAAGGTTATTTATTAAGTCAACACAGTTGACAAACAAAATCATCAAACTTAATTCAGAATACTTTCAATACTACCCCTAATATTCTGCCCAGCATCACCAGAACTATCACCAGAACCAGAAGCGGCAGATTCTAAAACCGACGCCGTTCTACTTTTCAACATCATCAACACTTTCCCAGCAGCATTGACCTCAACAGGACCAGGTGAAGCATCCTTAACCCCTTGTGCTTGTCCGTTATCTTTCCCTTGCCTTTGACTATACAATTGTTCTTTAATCAAATCACCCAAGGCAAACGTGCCTAATCCAACAGGAGAATTCGAACTTGACTCGCTTTGATCTCTGCTGCTGCTGGTATCACTTCCGGATTTCAATGAGTTGAAATTGGATGGGGAGGCGGTTATTGAGTTGACATTTGATGATAAGGTAGGAAGAACTGACGAGGATGAGTGACGGACAACAGGTGGTGTATGTGCAGTTTGATTTGAGTTGGTGTACATTAATGGACTAGTCAGTTCGGGTGATTGTGAGTGACGTTGACTTTTCTGCGGTGGTTGAGATTTGGATTGAGATTGTTGATTTGTTGGAGAATGGGATTGAGAATGGGATTGAGAATGGTTTGAGTCAACTATGGCCGGCAGGGGTAACTTGAATCTAGATGAATCACGACTATGACTGTTGTTTTGTTGCATTTGCAAAGAACCAGAACCAGAACCAGAACCATTATTGATAGGCGTTAGTTGAGTTGAATTGGATGTGGACCATTGAGAAAGTTGATTATTCGATTGAGATCTGAAACTTGAAGTGATTGGAGACGGAGCAGCAGAATGAGATTGCTGACGAGTCAACTGTTGCTGAGATTGAGATTGTGAATGTGAACGTCTTGGAGAAGGAGGCACAAATGAAAATGAGTTGGATCTTGTTGATGATTGTTGTTGCAAAGTTGATCTGTGTGACATGTCTGGTGTGATCATTGGTGTAGGCAGTTGAACTCCCGGTTTGGCAAATTGGAAAGGACTAGTCTCAAAAGCAAATGAGAACCTTTGAGGTTGCAAAATGGAAGACTGGGTAATTGATGGGTGTCTGGAGGAGGAACCCATTTGTAACGTGCCGCCAGTGCTTGAAAAACTTGCAGTCGTGGCAGGGATGGCAATATTGTTATTGTTGTTAATACCGTTACCATTACTGCTGTCATCATCATCAGCATCATCGAATTCAGATTCGTCTTCTGAGCTCTCGCTGACGGATTGAGTACCTTCTAAAACTTCCATGATTTCTTTGGACAATGGATCCAAGTCTGCTTCAAGAACATTACCATCGTTTTTCCAAACCTTCATGAACAGCCCATCAAATTCAAATTCTTCGTCTATGTTTCTATACTGTTGTAAATCCAAGTCAAATTCAACGAATTTCAAGTTATCATTCTTGTTCAACCAACGTTTGAAGTAGCTTCTGGTTTCTTTTGGATTAAGCATCTGCATTTTTAGCAATTTGATCACTAAATGTAAGTATTTGATATATTCTACTGTAGACTGTAAAATTGTCAACTTGTGCATCATATTGGAATTCTCAAAATTATTCTCATTGAACCCACCTAAAATGTTCAACCTGCAAGCTGGAACCATATACTTCAATGCTTCAAACTCTCTATTCATCTTTATTCTTCTCTTCTTTTCAATGATGGAATGTTGGGCTTTGAGTTCCTTTTTCTTTCTTTCTAATTCCTCTTTATTTGTAACAGACGAACTTCTGCGTCTTTTTTTAGTTGGTTTTCCATTCTGAGGAACCATCAATGGAGTCGAAGAACCAGAAGGTAAAGGTGGATCATTATAGTGAGTCATTGGGGAGATGGAAGGTGAATGTTGAATCAGCCTATTGTTATAATCCTCAGTTGGGATGAAAGATGAAGTAAGATAATTTGAATTTGATGATATTTTCGGAGATGCAGAGTTATTTGAATTTGAGTTTGGATTAGCTGATCCCAAGTTTGAAGTGGAAAATGATAAGGATCCATTGTTTCCATTTGATCTTTGCATTTGAATGAAGGTTGGTTTGAAAATTGGTGGAGGTGGGAGCATGGAAGTTGTGAGAATTCCAGTTGTTGAACCCTGTGGTCTTTGTTGCATGGGACCTCCGGCTCCAGAGGATGCCATCGGAAGATGGGGATGGTTATTGTGAACTGAGGACATTCTGTAACTTAGAAAACTATGTGTATCGATGTATGATTCGGTGTTGATATTTTGGCGTGAGCAACAAAATAGGCGTAGAATTCTGGATTACTATAGTAGATTGGATCTATAGTAGCATGGAAACAGAGCAGATATCAGTCAGATGAGTTTAGATAGGGTCAAAGACAGGAACATATGGGGTAACGTTGTAGTTGGCTGTAAGCCCAGAAAGTAGAAACAGGGGCATCCGAAGGTATTTAACCATTTAATCAGAGCAGCTAGCAGAACAGAGTAGAGCATATTGCAGGTCACTTGACTCAGCAGTTAAAGGAACAAGAATAAGTTTCAACTTTGTACTGCCTCCATAACCTAGTATGGTTCCTCATGGTTCCTCGTGCACCCGATTAGTGGTCACAAGACAAGAAACACGCACTTTAGTTGCACTCTGCTGCACTTGGCATCCTCGCTCACCTCAACACGTGGGCCCTATACAAACCAACAAATGCAAAAATTGAGGTCGCACGAGGTCCATATCGCATATCACATATCGCATCTTCACTCCCCTACTCCTCCGTACAGTTTGTGAATTCTTTGTAGCATGAACGCAAGTGCTCTTATATGATTCGCCGACTTGTCTCTTGTGATTGCCACATCATATAACCACTTATTCAACAGAGAATTAACACTGCAATCCATCAAACGGCTTCTTTATCTATCAAACACGTATCAATATTATATTTAAGCACTGTGGAGTCTCACGATGTGCAGCTGAAAATCAAAAGACTCATGTAAGACGTTGGGGAAAGGGGAGGGAGACCTATGTCTTAAGACAAACTTGATGCTAATTTAGTCTTATAGCGTTAATCAAACAGCTTAAACTAGCTTCAAGGTTCATATTCATCAATTGAGCATATATGGTATACCATATGGAATGTGATGCCATTCACACATGACAATTTGTAACTGTGGGTCTCAAATTTCAATCAACGCAATTGATAATATTGTGATGTGTACCATGTGCCTTACTTGAACAATTACTTGATCTGTCTGGAGAGATGGAATTTGTCCGTTAAAAAGTCGATAAGAAATTGACAAATTACCACATGTGGGACAATTTACCACATGTGCATATATGTGTGATGGCCATCATGAGCTTGAAAGTGGAATCGTGGTCTATATAAATTGATCTCTGAAAGCTGTTTCTTGCATCTTGTATAATCTTTGTGTTTTGTGTGTCATAATGACGATGATCGCATCGATCGATCTAATTGGTAATTTGTTTGCTATATAGCTACCAAGATTGTAGAGCCGGATTTCAAGATGAGTATGTGTTATTTAGATGGTCTTAAAGATTTGAACACGTTGTTCCGTACTTGAGTATTTGTTCATCCACGTGGATAGCATTTCTTCTCATGTGTTTCATCAAGCTTCGAATGATTCATGATCAATTTTTGAGGTTTCATCTCAAATTTGATGTGAACTTGTTTCATGTATGAACTCAGTGTTCATGCATGCGTTGAATTCTACATAAATGTGCAAAATTGATGATTCATGAACTCAATTCCCATAAATATTAATGATGGTATTCTGTGAATCAAAACTACAGTGTCGTTGATGGGATCATGGAACCAATTGGAGTGTTTTTTAAAAAACAATTCGGACTCGTACAACGGAAAACGCTTCTACAATCACTGGGTAATTGAGAGAAATAGAAAATTACGATCTTTAATTCCGAAAATCAAAGAAAATTTAAAAATGGCTGAACATTACCTACAGACCCCTTTAGAACTTGGCTTCAATTTATCTCTCTTTAAAACTACCTTAAGTATGGTAATCGTCTCTGATTTCACCGGGTAGTCCCCATGAAACCAAATTCAGAAAGACTGAAAATCTGTGAGACGAGCATGGCACCCGTGCACCACCACATCTCCATATCACTAATACAGGTTCCGTACTCGCACTCTAAGTATAGTACCTGAAATTCTCTGTGCACGGATGTCACATCCTCGCAATTGACCCAGTATGACAGCTGCAAGCGCTTGTTTGACATCCGTCGGTACCCACCTCCTTCCGACAAAAAGTAAATCACAAGCATGACTCTTGACAGCCTCAAAATTGAGTCATTGCAGGTTTTTCATCTTTTTCAAAACACTTACTCGATCTTTCTCTTTTCTCTATCAACTTGATCTTATTCAGAATCATTATACAAATCATACTCACAGTCAAACCAACCATAATATTCCATTAAAAATGTCACTAATTGAATCCGTTCCACCAACACTAAGAACCACATCCACTGCACTTCTGCCCATCTCTACAATGACCACCCCACAAACGAAATCACAACCGAACCCAATAACCAGCCCACTATCATTCATCAAACTATACGAATCAAAACTCAAGTTGATCTACACTTTGAACCTCACTTTATTAGACAAGCTCACACATACCTCGTTATCGTTACTTTTAATTGACTCAAACCATAGATTGGTTAAATTCTATCAATGCAATTTCAAAGACTTGAAACAAATGTTGTTCATCCATGTGAACTCATCAATGTTTCATAATTCATTTAACTCATTCTTGATCTCCAAGTTTAATGAAGCATTTGAAGAGTTGTTGCAGCAGTTGGCTGGCACGTATCTCAGTTTGTTCAAAGTTGGGTTTTATTATAAGTTGGAAGGGTTTAATGACGTGTACCGTGAATTGTTGAATTTGATGGGTGTCACTTCATTTGGTTTGTTGCTTTCAAACACACCTACCACCACACTCCCAACTGTCTCCTCCCAATCCCAGCAAGCTTATTCTCACTCCAACCTCAATTTGAACTTCGACTCTTATGGAACAACTAATTTTAAAACCACAAAATCATCAACAACAGAAACAATCCAAGAGACAATTGATAGAATAAACGACCTTGAGTTCAAGATCCTTTGCAACTCTGAGTCTTTACAACTATACAAGAAACTCAATGGACAATATGATCCTGAGTGCATAACAAACTATAATTTGAAGATGTTTAAAAGAGCAATGAATCAGAGTCATACTGGGTCGGCTTTGTTGATTACCGATGACGACGACGAAGAAGAAGGTAGAGAAGAGAAGCAGGAAAGGGAAGATTTGGAGATTGTTAAGTCTGCTGAGTTTCAACAGTTTAATTTGAAAAGGTTGGCTGATTTAGGGCTGTTCCGGAAGACCATTTTTTAGTCGATAAATGAAAATATATGGATATGCAACGACAGATCATCCTGGGCGGAGTTAAAGAGTTAAAGTTTAAGTTGGAATTCGTTCTTCTTTTCTGGGTTTTCGTTTATTTGCCTTTAATACTGTTTTTATGTATATACGTTAAGCTGATCGCACCCTACATGAGTGTATGCCTATATATCTAGTACAGATATGGCTTTTAAGAGGAACACGCACAGCTTATATCAAAATTCAATGTTATATACGCATACTGACGTACTGTATAGGAACTATATAGTATGAGGATAAAGTATAAAAAACGAAAATGACAATTGGATTATAGAATCAGAAAAATCAACATATATATCGAAGTATCAAGGGGTACTTTCATGTATGTATGATGGTGAAAAAAAACAAATTTTAAAATGAAAACAGAAAGATAACAGTTAAGAAAAAAAAGACGAAAAAGCTATGAAAACTCAAACTGAAACAACATATGGAAAGAACAAGATCACGAATTGGAGGAATTTTAGGAGAAAGGATGAGGAGCTGCATGAGGAAGTAAGAAAAAGATATATATACCTGGAACGATTTGTGGAAATATATGGAAGAAATTGACAAAACAAAGATCAATTTTAAGTATTTGTAAAGAAAACAAGTAATGACAACATTAAGGATAAAGAAGGAAACTAGCTGCATGGTAAGAGATATGGGGGCCAACGGGGATAGACAGAATGCTTGTAGGAACGAAGATAGGTAGAAGTTAAAACAAATTTTTGAAGGCCCCAACCGTTATAGGGTTTGCAAGAAAGATATTATGAGAAGTATAGAAAACAAACTTAAACAGAAAAAAAAAGGTAAAAAGCCACATGAAAAAACAACGAAAAAAAAACTGACAACAGAAAAAAAAAACGAAAGGAAAAAGCAGATTATGATAATGATAATGGAGAAAACACTGGGAGAATTAGGGAAAGTATTATAGGAAACAAACTAATTTGCAATGGTGGAGGAAAAAGACTAAGGCAAGCCCAAATGGAAAGAAAGAAAGACAATTAACCACACGTGAAAAAACAAAGAAATGGGGAAACAGACAGACAAATTTATTCTGGGAAGACAAGTAAGCAAACAACAAAAAAAAGAAACATTTTTCAAACTCGATCAAACATTAATAATTGGAAACACAGCATGATGTGATCTTCAAGATGTAATGAAATGAAAGCTCACCGACTCACAGATGAACACAGATATTATGAATGAGACAATAGAAAAAAAGAGACTACCGAAGAAATGGTGAACAAACAAAAAAGAAAAAGGAAATGATAATATGATGCTTTTTTGATTTTTTTTAGACTCAATTGTGAGAAAGTTGGAAAGATAAAAATTTAAATGGATGTGAAAGCAAAGATCAACCGGAAGGAACGATGGCCTAAGACAAGGACAGATATACATGCACAGGTATATATAGGGAAATCTTAATTTCAAGAGATCAATAAAAACCCCATTTTTACGGTCATAGGGTAATATGGTAGGTAGCAATGGGACAAAGGTGAGTGGGTGAAGAGGAAGTGACAGCCAAACACTTCAAATTGGACGGCAATGAGAAACAACGGAAGTCTCGTGATACTTGTTTCAGTACCGTAGATACCTCTCGAAGCAAAATGAAGCAAGGAAGTGAGTAGTAATGGACACGGGAATGGACATTGGGAGCTGCTTTTGGGCTTGAGACATTCTAAGTTATTTGACAAATACAGGAGGAAGACATCAAATCGAAAACCAAAACAATTCTTGTTTGTCTCGGTGAAGTTAAGTTAAGCGGAAGATGAAGATGATGGCAATATCCACTTGTCCCATCCATCACGTAGTCTCATTAGTCTTCTTTGTTCACCTTCATTATCAATAATCTTGGTCTCTAGTTTTTCAATTGTTAACACAGCATCCCAGACTAAATCAACGTAACCACCAGTCATATTCTTAACTCTTGAGAAATTGGCTATGATTTCAACATTAACAAAACCTTCTAAATCCATTTGCTTTCTTAAGAACAAATCCTTACATAAGTTTTCAATGGAGAAATAGTATTCGATCTGTTGTGCAAGCTTGAAGATTCTGTCTTCAGTAGATGCTGATCTCTGTTGCATTGGCTGTTGAGTGTATTGAGAGATAGATGGCATCAGGATCTCTTGCTGTCCGAATTGTGGAGGTGGAGGACCAACCATTTGAGGATAACCATATGATTGGAACTGTTGATCTTGAGGATGAACTGCAGGTGGGGGTGGGGGAGGAGAGCTTGCATAGTATGGCTGATAGTATGGAGCCTGTTGCAATGGAACAATCTGAGGTGCAAATTGGCCACCTGGTTGGATGTATGGGCTAGCCATATCATTCTCCAAGTACATAGGGTTTGGAGAATTTCCCATTGGAGGTAAGTAACCATTATCGATAATAGGGGATCCACTAGAAGAATTACCAGAATCTCTTCTACTTGAATGGGGTGATTGAACAACGGCAGGAGGTGGAGCTGCAAAGAAATAAGGAACATAGTATGAATTATTCACCATTCCTGGGAACTGTGGAGGTTGGCTGTTATAGTATGGCATACCTTGGTTTTGTGAGCGGTAAGAGTTGGAGCCTCTACCATAATTATGACTCTGCCTACGGGATGAATGACGTTGTGGTCTATTCCCCTTGTTGTTTCCATTTCCATAGTACGGTCTATTATATGATCCTCCATTTAATTTCAAATTTTCATTAGAACGGTCACGGTATTGGAATTCTCTATAGTTGTCTCTATCTTCCCATTGTTGCTGTTCAGACTGTTGTTGTTGCTGTTGGGATTGCTGTGGTTGTGGAGGTTGCATTTCCTGTTGTTGTGATGGGCCACTTTTAAGCTCTACTGGAAGCTGAAGCTGTTGTTCCTGTTGCTTATGCATATCTTTAGAATCACCGGCAGCCACATCATCATTTTTAAGAGGAGAATCTTTCAACGTAATATCACCTAGACGGGAAGTGAGCTTCTCAACCTCAACGGTCTCATTTGGTTCGATGGTTTTTGTAGTCTTTGTATTGGCTGTCTCTTTATCAGATGAAGAGGACAGCCCCATTTTAGCTGGGTCAGGCGACAATGATGAGTTATTCAATGAAGGTGTGCCAGTTGTCTTTGACGGAGAGTCATCATTATCAGGCTGGGAAGGCAACTCTTCTTCCCTGGTCTTGGAGTTACCAGAACGTTTTCCTATGGAGTTAGACATGTTATCACCAGGGTCTTCAGGCTTACCTCTTTCCCTTCTTTCTCTGGTACCATTCTTGCCACTACCATTTCGGGTACTATTTCTTCTATTGAATCCTGAACTGCTTCTTCTTTCTTTATTATTTGATTCTCTACTACCACCATTTCCATTTCCGTTGCTGTTCTTCTTGTTGGACCAATTACTTCTACTCTTCCGCTTATCAGAGGCAACAGAAATCTGAGCAGGCAATGGAACCCATTTTTCTTTACCCGACTTCTTCGGTTTAGCAGCAGCCTGTGCCGTCGTTGAAGATGTTGATGTCGATTTGCCTAAAGATGCTGCATCAATTGAGTTTGTCTGTGTTTCAATATCAACAGTTGGTCCAACGGGTTGGTCGGAATTAGACTTCAAATTCCAAGGGTTGTTTTGTGGAGGAGGTGCAGGCTGTAAAGTGAATAGCTTTGATGAACTCGAACTTGCTGATAGGACAGGATCCGACATGCTTGATTGAATGACTTAACAAATGAAATGGAGATTGATGTGAGGTATGGATTGCTGTGAGTTTGCTTTATATTGTAAAGAAGTGATAGATAATTGGGAAACAAAAAGGAATTTGAAAATCAAGACTTTTTTTCAGAAAAGGGGAACACGATAAATGATAAAGAACAGAAAATAAATGGATGTTCTTGATATATCAATGAAACAATAAAAGATTAAGTGAATTGTACTCTTGAAAATATGAGAGGATAAAGGGGAATAGTTGTCTGTTAAAGAAGACTTTCAAAGAAAGGGGCAACGAAGTTGACTTGAACTTGGACCTGAGTTTGAGCCTGAACCTGAGCGAGGAGGGGAGAGGAGAAGTTGGATCTTGATGAGCTGTCCACAGATAAGTGATCTCTGGATTGAAGCACAGTAGCTGGGAATCGGGATGAGAAGAGATGAAGAGGTCTCTGGAACAGGAAGAAGAAGGACGGGGAACAGGAGGACTCTGAATTGAGTATATGCAGGCAAAAAGAGGAAGTGGAAGAGGGCAATCAGAAATCTCTCTAGTTGGGCTGGGACTCAGTCGAGATGGATGGCAATATTACTAAGTACAGTATGTACGTACACGTTAATCCCTCGCGCCAATTTTCTCCTTTTCGGTGATGTTTTGAAATTTGAACACGTTGGAACTTTCAGCTTGGACTTTGGAGCCTGGAGGCCGGACTGAGGACTCGTTCAATTTCACACTGAAAACTGAAGGCCAACCTATACACAGGACGTACCCACAATATTACAATACTGGGATGAACCTCTAGACCTTTAATCAAGTTCTATTTATCGATGAGTGCTCACTGCCATGCTTAGTTGGCACAAATTATTGTTTCAGATTCCATGTATTTCCCTGCCTTGCCCTTTGAAGTTCGTATAACGGCTTGTAACAATCCCACCCGGACCGTCATATTGTGATCTCACGCGCAACAATCTTATCAGGGCTCATGGGACTCAGAAGGTACATTCCACTCACCATACAGACTGCAACGGGAACGTAGGCGGCAGTCATGCCCCTACCCCAAACTCCAATTTCATATCAAGGTAATCTTAGGGTTTCCAGCAACAAAACGCATGTAATTACAGATCTCAGCTAGCACCGCTACTATACAGAAGATTACGCCCTGTGTAAGGGTTACAGCATGGTAAAGAGAACATTACGTTAATTTAGAGAGCTAAAGATATTACCGAGATCAAGATTCAAGCTGTCATCGAAGAATTCAAAAAATATGTGTCGCGACTTTTGACCGTACGGAAGATTAACGTACTGGTCTTCACTGGTCAGCAGGACAAAAAGAGGGATGGGCATGATGTATGATCTGTCTAGTATCTATCTATACAAGTCATTCGAAGACCGAATATCTAACTGCATAATTACTATTTAGTGACTATGATATTCCATAGCGTAGAGAAGATCTCCATAAGATATCCGGAGTAACCAGACCTTCTCCAAACTCAGGTGGAATGGGACATGGGAAAGAATTGTGATATTGTATTTCACTTAATGATTTCTGTGGTACGAATGTCATGATTCGATATAACAAATTGTAGGGCAGAGTTGGCCCCTGTTTTTCAATGATTTATAATGAGCAGTCGATCAACAATTAAAAGACCAAAATAAAACTCTTCATTAGATGATTAAGTCCTGACCCTCATATAAAGTTTGTTTCACTTCAAAAAGATAAGACCTGACTTGAGTCTATATTGACAACAGAAGGGGGAAATATGCCATTGAGATTGAATTGAACATCGGCTCACAACTTCAGATCAGAAGCAAAATCATAACATAAATTTGATTTCAAGCAACATTGGACTTCAATTTTAAGTCAACCATATCAAATTTTTTATAGTGTCACCATCTTTTTCCAATGGAATGTGTGATGCCTTGAAGGCAGATCGGATATTGTGAAAATTGTGTATACCGTGACTATTTCTGTTCTGAGCACCAGAAAGAATGTTTAGCTATTGTAGGTAAATTTTCAATATGAATTAGTTAACAGTTAGTTGTTTGAGAATATGCGGAATAAACTTCAACATCCTAATACTAGCATGAGAGTTGTTGACGTTCCTGGAGGTTTGGTTCACTGACGCGAAAATTTCCGGAATCAGGATTCAGAGGTGGAAGTGCACTGTCTCAGGATAAGGAGGATTTTAACTACAGTCTGCAGGAGAAGGCGGCCAGAGTCCAGACATTCATCATTTATAACAGATAATAGACACTACACATATTGTCACCAACCACATCAGTAATTGAAAAGACGGTTTATATGTCACCTATATCACCCACAACATTGGAACCGTTCAAAGTTTTATCCAAACTTTCCAACAAAAACGATGAATTATCAGTCACTCCGATATCCATGGCATTGAGAAGCCTTCAAACATATAGCCGTTTCATACCCAACAAATCATTTGAATTCATGCCCAGTGGTGAGCTTATCAAGACTTTGGAAAATGCGTTGAAGAATCATAGATATTGTGGTGTTTATGTCAAGTTCCAGCGACATGGCAGGGAAAGAAAGGGATTGATCATGCCTACAGCAACCCATTCTGTGTGGTCATTGTTCTACCTTTCTGATAAATTTGATGTTAATAAGATGACTGAAGGGTTTCAATTATCCCTGACTCAGACCCAGACCCACGTACAAGATAATGGAGGCTCTATGGTACGGGTTCAGACCCCAAATAGTGCCCTTCTTGCCAGCTCTACTAAGATTTCATACACAAAATCAGATTTCCTGAAACAATGTTCTCAATGGTCATCGAACCACAAGTTCACCAAACAACAAGACCTGGCATCATTACCACCATTTACATTTGAAAATCGTCCATTGGCATTATCAGTACCAGCTCCAAAACCAACTTCTGAAGCAGAAAAACCCTCATCACAGACAAATGTGGAGTTGACTAACATTGACCCACAAGAATTCCTAGCTTCAAAATACTTCACCTTTCTCTATACGCAATCCACACCGATCCAATATTTTGTCAAGACCACACTTCCCAAAGTTCATATCTTGGCGCATGACAATGTTGAGCTAGTGAAACAGAGTATATCGAAGTTTATACTGCCCACAATGAATGCATTTGATAAGAGACACACCGGGGTTTCTGGGATATATACCACACATCATACTTTTATCAAGGAACATTTACTCAATGAGATACCTTTCATTGGACTTGATAATGACAAAGAGAAAGCTGATGCTGAAAATGGTGAAATGAAGTATAGAAAAGCTTTTCTTGAAAAATCATCCATTTTTTACAAGTCCGATTTTCAAGTTGAAAATTTAGAGAAGTTTTTAGCAGATTGGAAAATCAGAGAAGCTAAGTTGCAAATTTTGTTGCTTCTAGAGTTGTTAAGGTTGAAGAAGATCACTTCTTCTCCTTTCAAACCGAAAACTACTACTTCAATGGATAATGATGACGACAAAACCAAGAAAGTGACCGATGATCATGAACCAAAAGTTAAAACTCCTTCTGTTAAGAAGCCATCTTTAGTCAGAAAGAAAAGACTGGTTGGGAGAAAGAAAAGATTGGTTCCAACATTATTAGGAACTACTGTTGTTGCTGATTTACAATTCACAACCGATTTGAGACAGGATAACAAGGATGCCGTTGCCAAACAGTCAACTGAGCTAACCAAAACTGATCTGGAAACTAACATTCGCTTAATGTTTGATAGATTAAGTGTCTGGGATGCAATTGGTGGTGTTTCACCAAAGGATGATGATTCCTCATACATGTTTTTCACAAGTTGTGTCATTCCATATTACCAGAAAGTTCATATGAAATTGTTGAAGGAATTGGTTAAGAAAGTCAAAGGTCCTTCTATGTCACGTAAGGAAAAAGAGGAGAGAAAGAAAAAGAAATTTGAAGAGTTGAAGAAACGGAAGGAAAAAGCTAAGGAACTAGAATTGGCTGAAGCCAAGTTTGATTCTAGACTGAACTCAGGAAATGATAACACCACTAGCTTTTTTGATAAGCCAAGGTTGCAATTATCACCTATGAAAGTCAGAAGAACTGCATCCAGTCTCATCTCCCAAAAGCAAACTGATTTATCTAAAAAGACTTTTCAAATGGTTAGTACGGCATCTCTTTCTCAATTGCAATCATTCAATGGTGCCGACTCACAAGATCAGACCAGCAACAGTAGATCATCATACTCACGGTCTTCCCATACATCGACAGTCAGCAATGGTTCTATTTTCACTCAACGAAGAGTAAGAAAGCTAGGTGTTGCAAAGCAGCAGCAACAGCCACAAGCTCATCATAGACATCTCCATGGACACAACCCAAATCCCCCAAAGCTAAGCAGGGCATCGTCTACATCATCTATGGTCTCATCCTCCTGTCATAAACCAGAGGTTGAAGTGGAAGCAACTCCAATGAAATCAACACCCAGAAACAACAAGAGAAGAAGAGAGGAGAGTCCACTCCGGATAGATGAATCACCAGCAAAATTATTGGTTTCTGCGACTCCATCCAAATTGCAAGAGAGTCAAAGAAGAAGGGAAGTGACCTTAGTGTCTGCTACACCGGCTTTCAAGAAACAAAAAAATCATTCATTTGTCGACAATATTTATAGTGATATTCTCAGCGGTGATGATGATCATGGGAAGACCCAAGACAACGAAGATATTCCTTCTACTTCTCCAATCTATCAGACACCTATTAAGCAGCTGGGTTCAAGTCCTATCATGATGAATGAAACTCCAATTATTGCGAACCTTTCTCAAGACGATGATGATTTTACTGCGAAGATGCCTCCTTCATCTCCTGTTTTGAAAGTTACGAGGACCAAGTCTAGTAACGTTAGTAGACGCTTATTTGATTTTTAAAGTAGCTCCATCTATATAGACGTTTTCGGTTTTCTCAGGCCTTTACTAAAAATATAACTCTAATTTGTACATTTTTCGGTCTTGGGCTACTGTTCATTTCGAATACTTGGGAATATTGTCTAAATTACAATACAAACTATAGTAAAAACAGAACTGGGTTCAAATTAGTAAAATTGTTGACCCAATATAATCATTCTTCACCAAAGAAAATACCATTGTAGACAGCAACAGAATTTTCCCTGCTCAAGATTTCATCCGCCAAAATTTTACCAACTCTATCCACCAACTTCTCCTTTTGCTCGTCTGTGAGTGTATCCACATCCATTGAATCCTCGTTGTTCAATTTTCTCTTCTTAGCGGCACTATCAATCAACTCGGCATCCTTGGCTAAATCAGAGAGGCATTCATACACACTATCAACCAATTTCTTTCTATTTTCATCACTCTTATCCAAGTTATCCAACACAGCAATTGACCAACTGTTCAAATTACCAACCATAATGATTCTGATCACCTCACTGCCCAAATATTTCATACCTTTAATGGCACCATATTGTGTTCCAACTGAATTTTTTGTGGTGTTTCCAAGGAACGCTCTTAACAAAGTTCTAGTGACTCTTGGTTTTAATGTGTTGTAAGATGAACCATATTGCTCAATCATCTTTCCTAAAAGTTGTGCTGCAAACCCTCTGATGTTCAAATGACTGTTCAATTCGTCTGGTGTTCCTTGAATTGGACCAATTTTTTTGGCCAAGAGTAAAGTTAAAACACATGGCATCAATGCATGAATGTATGGGTCCAAGAAAAGCGATTTGTTGGTCAACAAAGAGTTGATGACCATAAGCATTGTAGTTAGCAAGTCAATACTCTTCAAGTTGTGTGTGATGGTTTCTGCGATAAACTGGATGAAATAAGGCACAAGTTGATGTAAACCAGGGTCCGATCTTATGGATTCATATGTGGCCATTCTCAAAGTATCATTTGTGTCATCTTTCAAAGCCGCAACTGCACGATCAAAGTACAGTTGTAATTCTTTGGATAGGATATGTTTCACCAATGGCTTAACGTCTAAGTCTTTCTTTTGGTTTTGTGCTTGTTCAACGGAAGTCAGGCCAGTACTTGGATTTGTGGCAAGCGTGAAATCATTATTGTTCAAATTGAACATGTTATCAATAGATCCTCTTTGTGAAGGAGGTAACTGTTTGATTTCATTTGGATTTGGATTCTGTGGAATGGTTGGCTGAACACCTTCAATGGCAAGCCAATGTGCGGTATACGACGTAAATCTAGGCACTTTAGGCAAAGGACGGTTGATAATTTTTTCAAAATCAACATCATCGTCATCAACATAGTATAATGTTTGGCCAGCACCAACCATGGCTTCTTTGAAAACCAATGGTCTTGAAACATCATAACCATATAAAGGTTCCAAGTTTAAAACTTTCATTGCACGATCCACATCTTGCACGGTTAGAGTCTTGCGCTTTCCATGTCTCATAAACTTCATTGCCTGTTCTAAGATTTCATGTATACGGTACTCCACATCCATAGCTAGATTCTTGGAAACTTCTTCTGGAAGATGTGCCGTGATACCCAAAGTGTCAGCAACATCTTTTATTGTATCGTGTGGAGACCATAGTGTGTGAGATGTTGGGATTTTGGCCGTGTTGTTGTTGGCTGAATGTGAAGGTGCCATTCGTGTTTTGTGTGATTAAGAAATCGTATGCCAGTATTATTGTGACTTTGTGTAATGATTTGTTGTGTTATGAGACCTCATCATCATCATATCATCATTACCTCAGTCTCTGTGTTCATGTTTATCATTCTTGGTTTGAAGTTTCAAAGCTCATTAACACCTGTACACCAGAGAATTATCGGACATCCATTTTGACTCAGCCACGTCACGATTCATCATCACTATAAAGCCACGTACTCATACTTTAGTAAAAACAACTGTACACATGAATCATTAATAAATACACAGAAATCTTAATTAAGAATGACCCTGTCCAACAAGAATAATTCGTTACTAGATGGTCTTATAAACTCTAATCTGTCCTTTACAGTACCAGCGATGATAATGTTTTTGGCAGACCATTCTCCTTTCCCATAAATCTCAGGAATCTTTTCAGGCAAAAGAGGGAACAAACTCTTGTACACTGGAGTGTACTCTTGCACATCTTCTTTTGTCACCTGGATCGTTTTCTTAACATCCTCGAACGTCTTTGAAATGAAATCAGGGAAGATATCTTGGTTAACATCATGGTACTTCGCCTTGTTAACGTTTCTCACAATCCACAAAAGTACAGCATGCTCTAAGATACCCTTAGCAATCAAATCTTCGTATCTAGTGATTCCAAATGTGAGTAGCAAAGAGGTTGCGAATCTTTGATCTGTTTTCATCACTGTCTTGAAAGACAACGGTTTTTGCTCTTTCAAAATATTCTTTTCCACCTTGTTGATTTCATCGACAGCCTTTTGAAATAACGCTCTTTGTGTGTTTTTGTAAGTCTTTGCGATCTTCGACACTCTTGGAGAAACTCCAGCACCAACAGTGATTCTAAATGTCTTGAAGAGAACAATCTTAGATTCTAAGATTTTTCTCAATTGAGAGAGTCCATCAAGCTTCATCCTAAGAGTATATAAGCCTCTTTCACTCTTCAATTGAACTAACGAGGCAAAAAAGCTCACCAAGTTAGGAGGTAATGGGGTTTCATTGGTGATGTGAAAGTTCATACCAACTTCAGCTGCATCAGAAGGAATATCAACACCGATTTTCTCAGCGTGTTCCAACGCTTCTGCGTCAACCTTCAAGCTGATGGTCGTCTCATCTGAACTGTTTCTGTCAAGAACAAAACCGTACCCTAACAATAAATCAACATTGGCTTTATCACCATAATTGTTAAACAACTCATTTCCTTTTTTCAAAGAAGCATCTGAATCCTTGGTATTGAAGACAACCTCGTTGTTTTCGAATGTCCAGCTGACTTTTTTGCCATCTTCATGGTTCAACAAATCAACAACAGGCAACAAAAATGCCAAGGATTTTTGTTTGATTTTTGGATCAATCAAAATATGAGGAAAAGCTCTAGATGTGAAAATGTTGTGAGCCCAGAGATAGGCAGGGAAACTGGTCCAAGACTTGATATCACCAGTAACCAGTTTGTTGAATTCAGGGGATTGTAAGTATTCTTTTCCTTTGCTGGCATATTTTTCAAACACCTTCAAGTCGGTATGAATCTCTGGAGTGGAGTCTAGTTGTGAAACAATTTCAGACCATTCCTGAATCAATTGTCCAAAGTTTCTAAACAGGAAAATATGGGCATCTGTACCTTTTAAAAGGTCTTGTTCTTGAAGGTTCCAAAAAAATGGGGTTCCGATTTCTTTTCCTGATGGTAGGTATTCAATGAAATCCTTGAACTTCTCAGATAAGTTGGCCTCTTTCACAATTGTATTATCAGAATCAAATTTCAATTTTGCCAACAGCAATTGCAATGGTTCATTTCCAGTTTTCAAGTCTTGAAAGTCAATTTTGAAAAAATCTTTGGCTAAATCAGAAGTGATCAACAGTTCTCTTGGAATTCTAATTAGGCCAGTTTTGTCTGTTATGTCTTTTTTGATCATTGCAGAGACGCCTTTGGAAGGCAAATAATTAAAGGAGATGGAGTCGTTTATGTGTGCACCGTTGGCAGTAGCCCAACTTAGCAAGTTCTCAAGGTTTTCATCCACTGTCATGTTTCCTCTTTGTTCAATGCTGTGGTCCTAGAATCTTCACTATGCGATGAATTTGGTTCATTCTGTTTGAGATTAGTTCTCTCAAGCCATCAAGGCTGAACAGTTGGTGGAGCGGTCACCTGTTTCTTCAACGTATTTTTTTATACTCTCATAAAAAGACGATCGCTGGCCATGATCTGCAGTTGAAACTTGGCCTTTTTAATCACCTAAGATGGCAAACAATCTCATATTTTCTTGGAACCATTCAATAGATGGGATCACCACAATGAAATATAAATCAAAATCAAGAGTTTCGAAGCAAAACTAAGCAAACCATCAAAGAAAGAAAGGTTCACCTCTAGTGGCACGGACAGTGGACCACGGTGTTAATATTCCCGTCACAGTTCACTGCGTTGCGTTAAGTGCCACCTCAACACGACCATTATGAATTATTAATGTACCATTCAACTACTAGGCAACTGTTCATTACTATGAACTATTGATTTCATTAATTCAAGACCACATCTCATGATTCATGAATGAAACTGTTTATTTTCACAATTCTGGATGCTACAAATGTGCGTTGAGTTGAAATAAAGACTGAAAAGACAAACTCCAAGGTTTAGACAACTCATACAAAAATCAGTTTCATATAAATGTACATTTTTATTGAACACGAAAAGGGGGATGTTATATATCAATGTAACTATGACAAAGTGTTACTCAGAAAAATGCGAGTCTATGGTAGTTATTCGACTTCGTTTTCGAAAGTTTCACCTTCAACCAAATCTGGAATATCATCGTCCTTCAATTCACCAGCAGCGGCCTTAGCGTTCAGAGCTTGCAAAGCACCTGGGTTCTTTTGAATGGATTCAGCAATTCTTTGCAAAGTTTGCAAGTTTTCAGTACCCAATTGAGTCAAGATACCTGGAACCAATTCTTGGATGGTCTTTTCTTGAGCAAAACCGGTGACACCGTAAGTGTTATGGTTAGCAGCAGCTTGGACACCAACTCTCTTAAAGTGCAAAACGGTACCGTCTTCCTTGAAGAAGTTAGCTTCTTCGACACCGTCCAAACGTTGAGCGTTCAATTTTTGTAAAACGGCTTGCAACTTGGTGTCATCTTGTTCAGATGAACCACTGCTCTTCTTGGCCTTGATTCTCTTACCACCAATCTTCTTAGCGGAAGCCTTTTGCAATTTTGCTAACTTTTCTGGATCAACTGGCATTATGTATGAAAACGTATTTGTGGATATATGGTTTTGTGGTTGTAAGAAGTCATCAACTTGTGACTGTCATACTAACAAAATTTTTCAAAACTCGACGACGACGATTCAGTGTTCAAACGATCGATTCCCAATTCCCAATTTCCTAGCTTGCCCACAGCACAGCGCTGACCTGTGACTGTGCCCTGGCTGTGCAACTTTGCTCAGATTTAAAAGTGAGCACTGAGCACTGAGGGTACAGTACGGAGTACGGAGTATACTATAGAATCGAGTGAGACACGACACTTCATTTCGTAGTATTACCTGGGGGATAGGGGGATAAGGAACAAGTTGGTCAACACTTCATAAGGAATCGTAACTCTCTGGTTTGCAATATTATTATTCATATTAAATTGCAATCAACATAAGGTATACAACAGTAGCATGAGATGCTAGCCTTACCAGTTTTTTTTAACATATAATGGCTGACAATTAAATGACAACCTTGCGCTGTTGCAGGTCATCAACAACATGGAATAATTGAAAGGTACAGATTTCATTTATGAAAGCCTTGATACATGCTCATTTATCAGTGGTTGACTTATGTTGAGACGAACAAATGGCGAATCTGAGGTGTGTCAATTTGACCGGACAAACTCTAGTTGAAGAAGTTCTAGCCTATATCAAGCATCCACTTTGGTCCGTTCCGATTGAAGATTTCCAGATGAATCATGATATTTGCTGTCGAATGTCCAAATTGATGTGCACTATCACGATGAAGACCTTTGGAGGGAGTATAAACAAGATCAAGAAGAAGTAAGATGAACAGTTGAAGTGATTAGAATAAAGACCTCCCTTGAATCAACCTGAGATAATAGCTCCCACCCAGGAAGCTGAGTATCGATCAACAAGAAAAGCTTGTGCTTAGTCGGAAAATTTCCGTGGCTTATATTCAGTGGAATTAGTATATTGCATATTGCCGAATATTATCATGCTGATGGGATATTGAACCAGCTCATGGGCTCGTGGAATGTACACCGGATACTGGCAACTTAATGTTAGTTAATTGTCTCTAAAATTCTTCCTTGCTATCTGTTAACATACCACAGCTGTGTTTCATTTGAGTTTCGAGCCCTATTTCCGAATTGAAACTGCTACATATGCTTGATCTGATGATATTCAATTATTGAAATGAAATGAATATAATGATAAGAAAAGCACTCTGTATTGGGAAAGTACTAACAGGAGTATGAAATATAAGTAGAAAAAGCATGAAGTGAGCAAAAGAACACTGCATAATGGCCAAACAAGCCTTTGATATATTGTTTCGAAAAGAGAAGCTCAATCTTCACAGGTAGCTAAACCAACGTCATTGGCATTTTACAAAGAACAGCACCTAATGCAGCATTGGTGACTGGGACAGTGTCTATATACTGTTAGTCATATTGGAACAGTTAAAGTGGTTGGAGATGAAGTGTAATTTCTTGAGGAACTGGAGCAGCTGTCAACAAAGGTATGGTTGAGAACTTCATTTTTGAAAAGTTATAGACTCAATTGAGCAAAGAGTTTTATAGTATTGTTGCTTTGAGAACTGGCCTCTAGCTGCATTATTCATAACAAATAGGTATATATTATAAGTGATATTAGAAAAAAACCAGAGTGATGCACGGACCACGGTGAAAAGATTGACACAAAGGACCGTTGACGGATTGGCATGTCCGTCGTCCGAGGACCGATACCGATATTGCACAGCCAGAGCTGTACTCTGTATATTCATATCCCACTTTTTTTAGTATTACACCCACCCAACATTATTCATAATTTCCCATTTCAAATACGTTCCTTCAACATCTTAAGCAATCAAAGTGTATATACTCCTTCTCACTAATTCGAAATTTGTAAGCTGTATAACAAGAGCCCCCGGGGCCCGGTCTGTGTTTAGTAAATTACTATAGCGGAGAGCAGGAAATCTAAACGCCGTACAGAGGTATATGAAAGTGCCTAGTAATTTGTGCGTGGGATGAAATGAAATGAAACGCGCGCACCAAGTCAAAAACTGAGTAAAACTGAGTCACCGGTTCCATGAAATTGAACTCCTGACTCCTGCAGTCCTGGTCCCTGTTCCTTTGTATAAATACCCCTTCACATCCCCCTCCCATGTTAGACCAGTTCAATTACTACTACATTTTCTCTTTTGGCTATCAATTTCCATCTGTATTTTCCACAAGCAACGTCACAAATATGGGTTTATCATCAGAGGCTTCAAATGCCATCATCTACTGTGTTTACGGACTCATGTTAATTTTTGGTGTCTGTATCGCCTTGTACAAGACAAAGTTTCAAAACACCGACAAAACCTTCCTTTCTTCAAATGGTACAAAAAAGGGTATTCCATTGGCTTTAAACTTCATTGCAAGTGGTAAGTATAAATCAACTGGATGTATCATTTTAGAAAATGTGCAATTTCTTAACGACAATCTCCAAATGTGAATCATGATCATCAGAACTGGCTATCAACTGGATTATTATACCTATTTCCAATTGGCTTATACTTTTTTGCTTCTCTTTTTTTACAAACTGACTTTTCTTACTTCACAATATTGATTGAACGGGTGCCTTTGTGCTGAGATAATACCGTTTTAACTCGAACAAGCTAATACTTGCGTGAGGATCATTTGATATTGTCGAAGATTTTACCAAATTTTAGGATGTATATTCAAAGTCTGTTTGACTTAAATGTACTTTTGAGTTATTGGTGGTCGTTGTTTTGTTGTTTTGATGTCAATTGGGTGTTAATTGTTGAGACTTGAGTGTTGTCTGACAGGTTCGGTTGCCCCATGGGATGTTGCAGCTCTCTGGTTTTGATATTCTGACTCATTAGTCATAACCCATGTCCAGATCCCTTTTCAATTCACTATATCTAGATCGAGACTATTAGTTCTCTTGTGTTTACAATGGTTGACAAAGCATATTCAACCTGTCATTTGTTGTTTCCCTGGTCTAGAATTATGTTGCCCAACCTTTTCCTCTTGAAAGACTTCGTGCATGCCACTTTGGACTTCAATCTACAAGCAAAAGTACTTCAGGCCAAGTTAGGGTTATCAAAATATTGAGTGGTGTTTCATAAGGTATATTTTGAACTTTCAAAATAATGACCTTTTAGCAAGCAACGATCCACTTGGTAATTCAAATCATTTAAAGTCAAACAATGACGTCTATTGTTTCATTTTTTTGAAAGATCCTCTTAAGAATACTAACAATTCATTATCTCATGTCTTTTCTCTCATTAATTTAGGTTTGGGTATTGGTAGTATGACCACATATCCTCAAATTGCGAACATTGCCGGTGTCCACGGTTTGTTAGTCTACACCTCTTCCAGTTGTCTTCCAATTTTAGCATTTGCTTTGCTGGCCCCTATAATCAGAAAGAAATGTCCAGAAAGTTTCGTCTTAACTGAATGGTGTTTCCAAAGATTCGGTAAACCCTGCGGTTACTACTTGTCATTATGTACCATCTTCACCATGTTTTTGTACATGATTTCGGAGTTGACTGCCATCCATGATGCCATTGAGGCTTTAACCGGTCTCGACGCTATGCCTTGTGTCATTGTTCAAGCTATCATCACAACCATCTATACTGCAATTGGCGGTTTCAATGTTTCATTCAAGACTGATGTGATTCAAACTCTCTTCGTCTTGATTGTTTTGGTTATTGCCATTATTGCTTACGCTACTGGTATCCATATCGATCCTGCGATTAAGAAGGACACGTATCATTTTATGACTGGTGCTAACAAACTAGGATGGATGTTGCTTTACCTCTTAAACATGGCTATCCTTACCAACTACATGTTCTTATCTAACTTTTGGTTGAGAGCCTTTGCTGCCAAGACCGATCATGATTTGGTTGTTGGTTGTTCAATTGCCACTTTAGCTTTATGGATCATTATCACAATTTGTGGTATACCTGGTATTCTTGCAGTTTGGACCGGTGACTTGCCTATTGGTTCTGAGGATGGTTACAATGCTTTCTATATCCTTTGTTCTAAGATGGATAAATGGGTTATTGGTGTTGTTTTGTTATATGCCTGTGTTATTTCAACCACTTGTTTCGATACCATGTTGAGTGGTATGACTTCCAGTATCTCCAACGATATCTTCCGTAACAAGATTAATATTCTTTGGATCAGATTGATCGTTGCTATTGTCATGGTTCCAGCTTTAGTTATCGCCATCAAATGTTCAGCCAATGTGTTACAAGTGTTTTTGATTGCTGATCTATTATCATCAGCAGTTATTCCTATCTTGTTCTTGGGTTTATGGGATAGACTTTGGTTTTTGGACGGTATTGATGTCATTCTAGGTGGTTTGGGTGGTTTGCTTTCTGTGTTCATTTACGGTTGTATTTATTATGGAACTGCTTTAGAAGGTGCCAAGTTATTATTAATTGAGAATGGTATGTATGATGAGAATGATTGGGGTGCATTTGGTGCTTTTGTCTGTGCTCCTTTGTTTGGTGTCATTATTGGTTTTGCTTCAGCTGGTTCAAGAATTGGTGTTTTGTATTTGATTTCAAAGAAGACTGGAAAACCTTTTACTGCTTTGGATAAACAAGAACCTAAGCAAAACGATTCAGAAGTTTCTGGTGAAGATGAAATCACCTATCAAACAGATATCAATCTAGTTCATGAAGCTGAGGACGTTGATGGCGTGAAACCTGGACACGAGTATAGACCACCTAGTATCACCAAACCTTCAATTGCTTAGTCTCCTGATGGATGCACTAAATGGCTCTTCATTAATTATGATTTTCTTTTCACCTGCTTTTATTTCACTTGAGTCCTTTTCATTCCACATTAATTTGGATATAACCATCTTTGATTTTAACTTATACTATTTCATTTTAACAATTCAATATACATTTTTAACTTACAATTCTATTACGACTTTCAGCAGTTGAACCACGTAATCCTGACTCAATTGTAATCGTCGACAGTTGTGTCGGTCAAACATCGGTCTCACATTCCTCAAAGAGATTTAAGTCTGTACAGTTATCGAACTTTTCAGCAATTCTTGCATAGCTCAATTGACATGGCCTCAGCTTCTCGATATAGCATTTATTGATGTCATGATGCTTGAACTAGTATATACATGTTTCAAAAATCGATGATCTGAATATAAGCATGCGAACGTGATCGAGTTTAAATAACCAGTAATTCAATTTGTCCAAATTTGCAATACACGCGTCTTCCTCACAACAATTGATTCAGGGAAAAAATAACCGAATCCGGACAACTGTGGCGTCACATGTACCTGAGATCCGTGATCCAGGATGATTTGGCAGCTTGCTGCCTAATTTTAAAGCTTATCGAAGAAAGAAATTAAAATTAACTAAATTTCGTAAGTTTTTCATCCTGGATTCCTTAGGGAATTTGTTGTATACAGAACCACTTATTATGTCAACTGGAGGGAATCAGACATCCGCAAACGGTTTCAAATCAAATAGTAGGAGAGAATGTAAAACTATAATACAAAAAAGAAATCAAGCTATGTATAAAAAAAAGGAAAAGCAAAAAAAGGAAACTATAAAGAAAAGTTTGAACAAATCCTGGTGCCATGCACAGAATATACAGGACAAATTCAAAATGCCAACAATAATAAATTGAATTTGCTTTTATAAGCTGAATTTAGTCAATTGATAAAAACCCATATCAACAGACCAATGGACCATGCATGCATGTAAGAATAATCTCTGGAATTAGCAAAACACAAAAGAGAAATGCAAAAGACACCACCACATCTATCCAAATTACTTGAATTGAATTGAACGAAACCGAACTGAAAAAAAAATGCAAACAGAAAATGTGAAAAGGCAGCGAATTAGAATCAATCAATCAAGAAGAGAAACTGAAACTGGAATCGAAACTGAACTTAACCCATGACAAACATTCATATCACTTACCAGCAGTGTTAGAATTAGGCATCGGAGGCATCTCACCACCATTAGCAGCAATCAATCTCTCTCTGTTTCTACGACAAGTCAACGTATCAACGTGTCTCTTCAAAGCGTCTTTTCTAGCAAAACCTTTATGACACAGAGGACAAATGTTTGGAGGAATCTCCAAATGGGTCTTCTCATGTCTTTTCAAATCAGATGACCGTTTGAATGAAATACCACATTTCCCACAATTGTATGATCTTATCGGCTTGCCATTGTCGTCACTGTCATGCCCACTTGACTTACCCTTTCTATGACTTGCTGCTGTTGTCGATGGTCCCATTGTAGCTGATGACTTCTGTTGTTGCGATTGTGATTGTGACTGTGCTTGCTGTTGTTGTTGTTGATTGGAGAAACCGTTGTTTGAGTTTTGGTTTCTGTTGAGGGAATTGAGTAAAGAGTTGGCCTGATCATTGACAGGATCACTAGGTTTGAATCCTTGCAAGGATATCGAAGAGCCATTTCGTGTTTTTATAGGCAATGAAGGTGTGGTTAAACTACTCAACTTAGGAGCTTTATACACTGGCTCCAAATCAGCGTTATAATTTGGTGTTGGGGCACCGAAAGAAGGGCTTGACGCCACACTTGACGCCAGGATCTGTGAGAACGGATTCTGAGATACCACCGTATTTTGACTTTGACCATTGTGTTCATTGCCGCTCAAACCACCGAAACTAGAACCACTGTTGGGGTTGGCATTCCCATTTAAACCACCGTTACCGTTTGCAGCACCAGCACCATTAGAACCCGTTGATTGGCCGCCCAATAACAATTCAGTGATTTTGCTGATCAGGTTGTGTTGTTCTGATGCATTCAAGTTCTTTATTCTCGTCGCCAGTTTCCCAACAAGATCCTTGTCGTTCACTCCTCCAACTATACCACCAGGTAGACCTCCAGTGGCTTCATTTATCATGTTGTGATCATTAGGAGAAGTATTTATTGGGTTGGTCAGGAAACTAAGAGAGTGAGGGTTAGGGTGTTGTGGTGGTGCTTGTTGTTGTTGCTGTTGCTGCTGTTGTTGTTGTAATTGTTGCTGTTGTTGTAATTCGTGGACGTGCCTCTGAAATGATTCTTCAGGCTTAAATATATCCATTGAGAATCTAGGAAAGTCAGAGCCATCAAGTGTAGGAGGCAAAGAGGATCTCATACTACTTTCAAAAGTAGATGGAGAAGACACTGAATATTGGTTTGGCGGTATGTTTGTAGGCAGGCTTGTAGCTTGTAACACGTTGAGGTAGTCTTTTGAAAGTGGCACACCTCCATGAGGGGAAGCAGCGTATTGTAGGCGACTCAGCACGTCTCTAATCGTTGGATCCACTCTATATTGGTGTAATTTGATCACATCATTGGCAGCTTTGAGGAAATTGACATCTTCACGTGTTATTGTAGTGTTTGCCATTCTAGTTTGAGCATGGCGGGAAACTCTTGGTTTGTTGGAGTTCAAAAGGTCAATTAGAATCCTTTGAATTTCTTCATCGGATCTATTGCTTGAGGTTGGATTATTTCCAAAGTTCATTGGAGGTAAATGAAGGGTAACTGGCGCAATTGACGAAATTTTGAAAGTTGTTTATGTCTTTTCAAATGGCAGATCAATGGAATATAGTTTTCAAAACAATTCAAAAACTAAAGAAAAAAAAATGGCAGTCGAAGAGGATTAAAAAGACACAGGATTCAAATAGAATGTATTTTCTGAACAGATTGCAAATTGTGAATTGTAAATTGTAAACTGTGGGACAAACAAAAATTGAAGGAGTATTGATAATTGAGCCAAACAACCAATGTTGAACAGCTAGTAAGTAACACGTATTAAAGTATCGGAGTGTCTTTTTTGACTAGTTAGATGACAGAGATGTTGTAAACTTGTAACGTGTGTGCCAATGGCCATACATAGGTACAATAGTTGGTTCTTATAGAAATCGACACCAAGTTCCAGCACGTTAAACAAGCAGCTCTAATACTATACCCAGCTACTATAGACCTAACAGATGTCAGAGACACAGTATGATAGATTGTACTGCAAAATGAGAGAAATGGCGTAATGGCAAAATTGTTTGTGCCTGAGCGATCGAAGTGTAAACTGTGGTGGTGGCTTCAAATTTGGAGAGGGTTTATTTCGGATATGAACTTCAAAGGATTCGGATCAATTTGGTTTATCTTGGATCAAGGGGAAAGTTGTTCCTGTTGTTTGTGTTGTTCCTGCTGTTTCTGACAAACAACCAAGTCTTGGTCTTCAACCTATTTACCTTATGGACAATTTGTGCTATTTCACACGAGCAACGAGGTTTGTTTACTTGATTCAACCCTGTTCTCCATAACTTTTCAACATGTGCTATTCGTTTTATGTTTGTCATCTCTGATACTTCTCTCCAGTTGTGGCTCGCGCATCTCTTCAAAAACGCACGTGAGCTGGTGTATTTGGGCGCTCGCTTTACTTCACGTGACTACGTCTACTTCTCCGGTAATCACATGAGCAATGTCACGTTTTTTTAAAATATATATACGTTAGAGATTGGAATTTCCGCCAACTGAGACCACCAACCAAGCAGCAACTTTCAACAATCATGATCAAGATTGTGAAAACACTGTGGACATGCTGAAAACTAGAATAATTTAAATTTAAATTGTTCTAATTGGATCAATAAGATGTAGAGAATAAGTAGGGAAACAGCAGAAGAATATATGAAGGTAGACACTATAATAAAAAGAAAAGAAACGTAAAGAAATACAAAACAAGATAGAGGACAATAATAACAGGATTTTTAAATACTATAGCAGTTTATGTTGTGTAGTAATGATCTGATCGGCAACAACAAAGCTAAATCAGATTGCTTTTTCAAGCATAGATGATCTAGCTGGACCAGTACCAACCCATTGGACAGGAACACCGACAAATTTTTCAATGTATGCCAAGTACTTCTTAGCATTTTCTGGCAAGTCATCGTATTTCTTAATCTTGGTGATATCTTGGTCCCAACCTGGCAAAGTTTCATACTCGACATCAACCTTACCTAGGAGGAACAAATCTTCAGGGAAGGACTCCAAAGTCTTACCCTTGTACTTGTAAGCGATACCAACCTTTATTTGTTTAAAAGTGTCCAAAACATCCAACTTGGTGATGTTCAATGAGGTATAACCGTTAATCAAAGCAGAGTACTTCAAGACAACCAAATCTAACCAACCACATCTTCTCTTTCTACCGGTGGTGACACCATATTCATGACCAATGGTTTGCAAAGCCTCACCATCGGCATTCAGTTGTTCAGTTGGGAATGGACCTTCACCAACTCTGGTGGTGTAGGCCTTAACGACACCATAGATGTTTCTGATGGCCTTAGGAGGCAAACCTAAACCAGTCAAGACACCACCGATACCGGTGTTGGATGAAGTAACGTATGGGTAAGTACCGAAATCAATATCCAACATAATAGCATTTGCACCTTCAATTAAAATCTTCTTCTTTTGAGCCAAAGCATTGTGAATAAAACTCACGGAGTCAACAACAAATGGCTTGATCTTTTCTCTTAAAACCTTGTATCTGGCCAATTCAGCTTCAACATCATAGTCGAATTTACCGTATCTCTTAAATCTAGTCTCCACCAATCTTCTAAATCTAGTTTCAAACTCTTTCCAAGATTCAGGTTCATCAGAAACCAAATGGTGGACTCTGATACCTGATCTAGAGGCCTTAGTAGCATAAGTTGGACCGATACCTTTACCGGTTGTACCAATGGACTTCTTGTTAGTGGACAACTCAGCTTCTCTTAACTTGTCAACTCTTTGATGGAAATCGAAAACCAAGTGAGCTCTAGAAGACAAAAACAATCTACCATCACAGTTCAAACCTTGAGCTTCAATCTTGTGCAACTCTTCAAAAAATGAAGGTAAGTGAACAACAACACCTGAACCAACCAAATTCTTACATTTTGGGTTAACTAAACCAGATGGCAACATATGGAAATCATATTCTTTGTCACCGACAACAATGGTGTGACCGGCATTGTTACCACCTTGACATCTAGCACAGACTTCAATGTCATCACATAGTAAATCAACTAATTTACCTTTACCTTCATCACCCCATTGAGAACCTAAGACAACGTCAGCCATGACTTGTTTGAGTGAATTTGTGAGTTTGTAGTTTGGTTTTTTGCTTTTGCCTTGTAGTGAATGAGTATCCTCTGCTGTGAAAGATAGCTGAGAGTAAAAATATGAAAATGTAGCGGATTAATGAACGTGGAAGGACCCCGTTAAAGCCAGCAGAAGGACTGTAACTGGAAACGAACCCCCACCAACAGGTGTTGGAAAATGGCAGGAATTGCGTGTGTTTTTATAGTGGCAGCGAATTTCCTCTAGTCTCTGGCCGCTGGCGGTTCTCCACATGGTTCAGGCTTCAGCTAAGAGCTGTGCTAATTAATTGGAAGAAGTCACTCCATAGTATCCACTGCTAAATTTTGCTGCTCTCCCGTAATCCTATATTTTTCAAACTACTGGATTCTTATCAATGGAGTCATGAATCTTGAATCATCTCAATCTTCAAAAAATGGCCACCTACTCACACGTTTTCCCTTCTTTCTGTGATTAGAAATTTCAAATTTCCCATCGACCAAGACTCAAGAGTCAATTTTAAACGAGAGTGAAATTTTCCAACAGCATGACTCCAGCAGCAGTGAGCAGTGAGCAGCACCGGTGTACCTACTACGCAAAAGAGCGGGCCTGGCCAAATCAGCTTCAGCCTTCAGCCAATCGCTTCGAATAGTTTACCGAATCGTAATTTGTGAGTCATGAATCATAATTCATCGGAGTACATGATGGGTATTTACATACAATAACGGCTATCATTTTTAACTGCCGAACAATAGAAACACGATGAACTCCAGTTAAGACACGGTGTGTTTAAGCGTTTTTTCATACAAGGAGAGTTAAAAGTTAACTCAGTTTTGTTGTCGATATCAGCTTTAAGGACTTTCCGACACTGCGACATAGTTTTATACCCCCACTCTCTACTGTTTGCAGGCGGAAACTGTCGTCAACTTTAACTGACCTGTCTAGACTGTTTACATTCAAGTGAGTAACAAAATTAGCCACAAAAAAAAATTGACCGGTACTCCAGCTTGAAGCTTCTCATGATCGGATATCAAAGTTCCTAAAACGTTTCTATCGTATCCGTTCAAGAGACTTGAAACTTGAGGGTATACTCATCTAATTTTTTGAATTCCTGTATAAAGTGTAGACTGCAAACCAGAGAATATAGATCGTAATATGCAAAAAGAAGAGCTAAATCCATAACATGTTCGAAAAGAGCTAAACATCAGTATAGTACGGGCAAGGCAAAACTCATAATTCTTTCTTCAGAAGCAATCCATCCTCCAATCCCAAACCCTTGTATAATTCAGCACCAGCATCTTCTTCTTCAAATCCTCTATCAATGAAAAACTTAATCAACCATTCACTCAGATCCTCTTTCAAAAGCACATAAACTTTCTTAAGATGTCTTTTCTCAGCAACTTGTTCAATATGTTCAACTAGTTTTGATTCAACACCATATTTCTTAGAATAAGAGTCCAAAACAGCAATCACGTCAATCAATAAACCAATTGGAGATTTGGAGTTAGTTGGTTGTAATGGCTTGCTCGTTATCACACCCACTGAAACTTCACTGAAGTAGACATATTGTGCTAATTCTCCTGATTCTTGGCTCGCTTTGAGGTAGGCTTCTGGATACACTTTTGGAGCAGTGATCTTGTTGAACACTCCTAAATTGTTCACTGTTAGGTCGTCTAGTGCTATGGATGGCATTTTTGTTTGAATTGTGTGTTTTGGAGACTGCACTGCTAACTGTTTTCCAGATGGTGATGATCTATGTTTGATCAAGGTACATACATCATGTTTTCAAACCTCGCTGAAGAAGCAATCAGTTTTTCGCTAAAGTGTTGATCTGGTCCCGGTTCGAACCTGATTCGGTACAAAGGCATACGTTAGTTATATTAAAGAGACCATGGAATAATATATAGTAAAAATGCAGAACAAGCCGGGCTATCAAGAAAGTAAAATATGTAGGATTATCTGGTAAATGGGACTAACAAAAGAATCGAAGGGTTAATATGACGTTATAAATCACCTACGAACAGAAAGCACCACAACGATAACGATTAGGGCAACCCCAAACAAAAAACAGAAGAGCAACCAAAGCTTGAACCACCAATTATTTATCCTTATTCTATTCCTAAATTTCTTAGATTGATTTTTGAAAG
The DNA here is from genome assembly GCA_030579935.1 of Ambrosiozyma cicatricosa. Lineage (NCBI taxonomy): Eukaryota > Fungi > Ascomycota > Pichiomycetes > Pichiales > Pichiaceae > Ambrosiozyma > Ambrosiozyma cicatricosa. Next base: position 7,737 of record JAKTRY010000121.1, on the reverse strand, counting down.
CAGTAGCAGTCAATTTCAAGTTTTGTGTAAGTTTCACGTTTTCATCAAGTAAGTCACCAGTTTCATTCTTTTTTCCAATGTTATCACGCATAAGACCAGTTCTCTCTTCTAATGATTGCTTCAGTTTGGTAATCTTCGGATCTAGTTGAACCTCATTTTCATCACTGAATGGGTCTCTTTCGGGCCCTTCGGAAGCTTTGATATCTGGTTGAGGTTGGTAAGCATTATCATCACTGAACGGGTTGTTCTTGATATCTTTGTTTGACATCATGTAGTTTCAATTGCAGTTTGATTATTTGGGAAGGGTGGTTTGAGGTAACATTTTCAAGAATCAAAAGTATTGTCTAATGGAGAATGATGAAAGGTTTTTGAACAACTTTAAGAAGGGGCAGAGACTAGACTTCAGACACAGCACAGATAAGTCAGTCATGTCATTTGGTTGAAAAGTTGTAGGCACCGTGCACGTGCACATGGCCTCGTACGTACGTCGATATCTATATGATCTAGCCTTACGAAAAGGAAAAGCATGATCATGATCAATTACGAACTCGAAGTAATAACAAGCAAAATGTTTTCATAAATATCATGGCTAGCCACTAGTAATATAAATATGATGTTCTAAAAGTTATGTACATGAGTCAACCAGTTCCAATAACTATAGCTAGTCGATTGACTCGAGTCGCCCTCGCAAAGTCTTCGTATAGAAGACGGACATCGACAAAATTCAAATCAACAAAGCAAACATCCTAGATTCATTCCTTTTCAACAGCAGGATGGGTAGAAGGAGCAGCATCAGTGGCATCCTTCTTCTCTGCAACAGGAGCTGGGGTAATATCAGGGGCAGCTGTCTTTGTGTCTTTCTTTGCCTCTTCGGTTGCCTTCTTCTCGTCGTTTGAACTAACACCTTCTTCGTTAACCAACTTACCAACAATAGGGTACTTGGACTTGAATGTATCTTCCCAAGCAGCCAATGACTTCCATTCTAGTTCAGTGAAATCGTCCAATGGGTCGATTGGTTCACCGTATGATCTCATCATGTCTATATTGAATCATCAGTAACATGTTAGTAAAATAGTCTTTAAACCTAGTCCATATTCAATATGATATTCAATGTCATGAAAAGATAAGAAGAAAGGGCATACCAGCATCAAAAGAATTCATAGCCAAACCTCTACTGGCATCATGACCAGCAAAGTTATTGTAAGGACCAGAAGGACCATAAAATTGTCTACCTTTAGAAACATCATAGACATTTCCTCTCACAGCGATGTAAATTTGTTCTAAATCAAAACCATTATATTTGTACAATGTCCTTGGAGTGAATAGTTTTTCCACAACAGGTTCGTTTTTCTGTTGTTCAATTGTGGATCTAGATGGATCAATTTCTTTTTCGATATCCATTGTGGAGACAGATGGGAATAACGTGGTTTTCAATAGGAAGGTGATGATGACCACAATAATTGCTATAAGGATTAAGTTATCCATGATGACGATGATGAGGTTATCTGTGATAGAGGTTGGTGGAACAGGAACAAGTGCCGGTACGTTGCTGGTGGGATCTTGGGAAGGTGGGAGTTGGAACTACGCCAAAAGTGAAAAATTATGTCCTGATTGTGGTGGTCACTGGTACGGTTGTCCTGCCACCCAACGACCGGGGTTGGAAGTTGGATGATGGCGTCTTTATAAAGAGCTTCTCTCGCTTCTTAGATTCCCGAGAACTGTTTCGATGACCTCCAAGACCTCTGAAAAATGTGGAAATTTTTAGTTTTAGTGTCATATTCAGTTCATATTCCATGGGTTTAACTTCTTTTGTAGGATAAGGTGACAATTTGGTACGTAAGTCGTTGAAACTTGAAAACTTTTCAGGCTCATAGTGACACGTGAGCACTGAGCATATATACTTAAGGGTTTTCAGAAATGACAAATCTCCTGATAGATAAGTGGTGCAGCTGGAACGTCTTAGTTTACAAAATAAAATGAGCATAATTAAAGCTGATGATTGTTTTATTGAAGAGGGGGTATATAAATTACACTACAGAGATTGAATCCACATTTTTCTGATTATACTGGATTTGAAATGTAAAGCTTTAATAATTACAGTTTCACCATCGGTGTATCAAACCATAGTGAAAGCGCACTCAAAGATAAGCTGAATTTGATTTAGCCCATTACAAGACTTTTCAATTAAATGAATGAAATTCAAGGAATTATTCTGAAAAGAAATGTATCCAGCTCAAGACCTCTCAATAAAGGATGAAAGGCCGAGCGAGGCACAGGGCAGAAAAACAAGATGTACTGCTTTGCTATTGTTTTGTGGGAATTAAGATCAGAATTCAGGCTGCCAGAGAGCAGCTCCATTACTTCTAGTATCAATGTGGATGATCGGCTTATCAAAAGAGAAAATGAGAATCTATGCATTAAAACATCACAAGGTAAAGGTCACAGCTATGAGGCAAGGTGAACATCTTCACTCTTGTAATTGTCCAAAACTATACGGTAGATAAAGTTAGGAGAGAAACCACCACTATATTAAGAAAATGAAATGTTTTGAATGTTAGTATATGTTATATTTTAGTTGAAATGAATTGGAATAACAAGTTGATGAAAAGCAAAAAGTAAACATACATGTTGGTGATGTAAATATCAATGTGTTCTGGAATAACGTAGTCAAACACGGGATTTGTAACCTCACATTTTCCAACCAAATCGCTATCTTCAAATGGCATGACTTTACCAGAATTACCGACTTCAATCAATGAATCCTTGTCAAATGGATATGTTGGAGAGAATTTGTATAAACCGGCAACTGCGAACACTGGAGTTTTATGTTCTTTAGCACATTCACAAACTGCGGCAACACCGGCATTTGAGACACAACCACCATTGGCAAACACTGATCTGGCACCAATCAACACTTTACCAACTCTTGACATGACGGCAAAGACAGTAGAGTCAGGTATTATAACGGTTTCGATGCTTGCCTCAGCCAACTTCTTAGCAAACAAATGACACTCCTCGATATCATTAGGATAACTTTCAGTAACTAGCACTGTAAATTTTCTCTTCAAACTAGCCTTCAACAAAAAGTTCAAGACGGTTCCTGAACCTGGTGTTGGTGTCAATAAAACTTCATTTTCATGAATCAAATCAACAGTCATTGCTTCAATATTCTCATTAACAGAACTGATTTCATCGGATAACTCTCGTATTCCTTGAATCACAACAGATCTCAAATCATTTTGACCTCTAGTGTTTTCCTTTATTGCCAAATTTGTACTGCTGCTTGTGTTCACAGTAGATAGCAATTGAAACATTGATGTATCGACTGGAGCGGAAGGCGCGCCATTATTAACGTTGGCGTTATTCAATGAGTCACCGGTACCGTTCACTTCATCTCTGATTATGGCCAGCACTCTTCTCACAACATTACCTGTGACAAACTCTCTTGGTTGAGCCTCTTGAATTCTTTGACCAACTTTTCGTATCAACTGAATGAATTCTTGTGGTGTGGACCATCTAGAGGTCGAAATGACTCTCATTAAAAACTGACATGTTTCTGTTGCGATTTTGTATGAACCTGTTATTTGTCTTCTTTTGAGTTTAGAAATGAATGTATCCACAAGGATATCAAGTTTCTGTGATGCAACGTGTGATGCTGATGACATGTTCTCTATGTGTTGGGGTTGTAGTTTATGGGTCCAAAACATGGATATATCTCTGCTTTTAAACAAGTCTACTGTTGTCGTCTTGAGTGGAAAATTTTCAAGAAAACAGTCAGCTGAGAAACAAATTTCGCTGAGTTACGCGCAAATCTACATATCCACAGGCAGGGTTTATTTAGACACCAAAAGTTGGGAAAACTAAGGAAATATTCAGAAACCTGAGTTTCTAAAACATATGTATATTTTGGAAAGTTAATAATCGGAAATATATAGCCTCGATTTGTGACATCTTTTCATTGAATAGGGATGTGTCAAAAATATATATAGTCTCTCTAGCTTTTTTTCACAAAAAAAGCCATCAAAAATGGGATGGTAAAGTGGTAAGTTACATCGCAAAGGAAGCAAAGATACTTCAAACAAAGGTGATATCTTTGCTGTTTCGATTTTTTTTTTTTCAATGATATCATCTATTTGATCACTCTTAAAAAATGATTCTATTTATCAAGCCAAGGGAGGTTTCTTGCGTTGACCACCAATTGGATCTTCATCTGTGGTACTATTGACTGACTTGGAAACAGCAGCACTTTTGGTCATCAATAAATCACGTGATGTTCCTTGTACTGGAGCATCGGCACTCTCGTCAGTTTCGTCTGTGTCATGATCAGGCTCATCTTCAAACTCGTCACTCTCATCGTCTATATCCTCATCATCAGAAGACTCGAGAGCAGATCCAACAGAGTCTCTGATGTCTTCCATAGCCTGGTCTAAGTCTTGCAAATATTTAGAGTCATCAAACTTGGCATCTTTTGTGGCTATTTTTTCGGGATCCATGTTCAAAATCTTCATTAACTTTTCTCTTTTTGCGTCAATTTTTTTTCTTTCCGCAATGTTCTTATCTTTCTTCATCTTTTCTAATCTTTCCAACTTTTTCAACGTTTTCAACTTAACACCAGACAGAGTCTTGTAATTACTTTTATCAGTTTTCTTTGAGTTCATTTGGCCTCCACTTTTTTTCAAAGCAGATCCGAAACCGCCTTTACCACCGCACATAGGAATTCTCAAATGCAAGTTCAAATAAGACTGTCCGTTATGATGAATAGAGTTATTGATTAACTCAGATAAGCATTTGTGTTTGAGAATAGATGAGCCATCCGTTGTTGCAATCACTGATCTTTTGGCAACTTTAGAAGGTAATTGAGACTTGAGTTGGTCATTGATATTGCTTGTTGGCGTGTTAATGTCATCAAGGTGTAGTGACAGATTGTCTAAACCTGGTATCGTTGTCAAATAAATTTGTATCATTGCAAAATTGCGAAATTGTAGCATTCTGATATGAAAAATACGGGAGTATATGGATTGTATAGGTAAGGAGTTCGTTGGTTTAGTCCAAGGGCAGTCGAGACTCAAAAGGTGTCAGCTTACGCTCTGATAAGGACTCAGATAAATCTTGAGATGAGTGCAGCACACTTCTAACAGCTTGTTGAGCAGCCGGCTGCACTCCTGAGAATTTCCAAGAACTTTTCTCCTATCACTGATCTATTCATGATTAGAATGACCTGAGTCCTGACAAGGAAACCATAATTCAACTGGATCGAAATAATCACACAAAAATTCATCATGGCTTTTAATGTTGGAATTGTCATCTTGTCTGACACCTGTTTCAAGGACAAGTCACAAGACAAAACACTTCCAGCTCTTCAAGAGTTCATTTCCGCAATCAACACCCAACTAGCCTCCGACAACCAATACAATATCACTAAGAAAGCAATTCTTCCAGATAAGGAAGATGAAATTCAAAACATTATAAGTATCTGGACCAAACTATCTCCTGATGGTAAAAATAAGCTGGATTTGATTCTAACCTGTGGTGGTACCGGGTTCACACAAAGTGACGTTACTCCTGAAGCTATTAAACCATTGTTACAAAAAGAGGCCCCTGGAATAGTTCATGCTATGATATCAAGCTCATTACAAAAGACTCCATTTGCAATTATGTCCAGGCCAACTGCTGGTGTTATCAACAAATCTTTGGTTATCACTTTACCGGGATCCCCAAGAGGTGCCAAAGAGAATTTGGAGGCCGTTATTAGAACTTTACCTCATGCTTTGTTGCAAATTGGTAATAAGGATGCCAGAGCACTGCATAAGAAATTGAATAGAACATTGAATGATGTTTCCCCTGGTGGTATACCACTCCTTGAGTCTGGAAGTGGACGCGATAGTCAGCATCATCATCATCATGGCCACGCCCATAGTCATGGTCATTGTCATGGGGATGGTATTGACAAAGTTACCGGAAGAGGAGGATGTGGTATAGCAAGACACGAATTAGTCTCAAATGATCTAGATGCTCCGGTGACACAAAGAGCTAGAGATTCTCCATACCCTATAATCTCTCTAGAAGAATCATTTGCATTGATCAAGCAACATACTCCGGAACCAACAGTGATTGAGATGACTATCACTGACCCATTACTTACAGGTTCTTATGTGGCAGATGATTATTATGCCCCAAAGATGGTTCCTAATTTCAGAGCCAGTATTGTTGATGGTTATGCGGTTCTGAGCTCAGATGGACCTGGTATCTATCCCGTGGTTTCTGTGTCCCATGCTTCTTCATTGAGTAAAGAAAGTCACTTGCAACCTGGAGCTATTGCTAGAGTTACTACTGGTGCACCTGTTCCCCAAGGTGCCGATGCCGTGGTGATGGTTGAAGAAACAGAGTTGATTTCCATGACTGATGATAAATCAGAAGAAAAAGATGTTAAAATTTTAGCTGTTGGTGTACAACCCAACGATAATATCAGAGAAATTGGTTCAGATCTGAAGAAAGGTGAGTTGATCTTACGTAAAGGTGACAAAATCTCTGAAAGTGGAGGTGAAGTTGGATTGTTGGCAAGTGTCGGGATCAGTACAGTTAAAGTTTACAGGAAGCCAATTATTGGTGTGCTTTCAACGGGTGATGAACTCAGAGATGTGTCAAAGTCAAATGATGGACAATTACGTTACGGTGAAATCTATGATAGCAATAGACCAACATTGATTTCCACTATTGCCAATACAGGCTACCAAAGTATTGATTTTGGTATTGCTTCAGATCAACTAGACAGTTTGGTCGAATTATTGAAACAGGCACTCGATAAATCAGACTATTTGATCACCACCGGTGGTGTGTCAATGGGTGAAAAGGATTTATTGAAGCCAACAATAGAAAGAGTTTTAGGAGGTGTGATACAATTCGGTAGAGTGAGAATGAAGCCAGGTAAGCCAACAACATTTGCCACTGTTGAATATAATGGTAAGACGAAAGTGATCTTTGCTTTACCAGGTAATCCGGCATCAGCTTCTGTGTGCTATCATCTTTTTGTGCTTCCTTCATTAATGAAATTCCAAGGTGCTCCTTTGAGATCAGATGGTTCACTTTCAAGTTTCCCCAGAATAAAAGTAAAGCTTTCTTCAGATTGCAAGCTTGATCCAAAGAGACCTGAGTTCCAAAGGGTTGTCATTATTCAAAATCAAAGTTCTGGTGATCTCCTGGCTGAATCCACTGGATTTCAAAGAAGTAGTAACATTGGTTCCTTTAAAGGCGCTAATGGATTTGTTTGTTTGCCTGCCAGCTGTGATATCGGTGGTTTGAAAGTTTTGAAACAGGGTCAATCAGTCGAAGCTATTTTGATTGGATTGCTAGCATTTTCTGAATAGTGTTTTGAATGGCTTTTTGTTTTGAAGTGTTTCTTGTATGTCCCTAAAACAAAATTTCAGTTACATTACTTGATAATTGTAAAATACCAAAATTCACGAATTCACTTCTCTCAATAGAGAAGCTGTTTAAAAATCAAAGATAAAAATTAAGTTATGTGAAAACCTAAAAATGCCTTCACTCGGATTTGAACCGAGGATCTCCGCATTACTAGTGCGATGCCTTACCAACTTGGCCATAAAGGCTTCGTCTGATTTGTTAAACATCAGAAGAGAGAGGACTATATGAGTGTCACATGACAATAACAGTTTGGTGCTGGTGATTTCTCTATGATCTGTAGTCTTCAACTAGCCCAATAATTAGCTAGAGATCCAA
>JAKTRY010000120.1:0-48521 GCA_030579935.1 Ambrosiozyma cicatricosa | reverse complement strand
CTTGCCTCTTTATGTGCCAACTTATCCAAACTTGACTTATGCTCAGGGTTACACTGACTCCGTCACTGCTTTTTACACCAATTATGATCTCTCTGTTGCTTTTGCTTATGGCCAACTTATTTATTTTGTGGTTGTTATGTTGTTTGGTGGATTGTATAAACTCATGAGAGCTATGAACTTGCATCAATCTTTGGTTCACCCAATCATCAACTCGTTCAGATCATATGTCACCATTCCATCAATGTTCCCAAATGGTAAAATGTGGAGACCATGGGGTGGATACCAAATCTTCACAGGATTGTTCCCTGATAGATTAGACTCAATTATTTGTTTTGGTTACGTTTTACTTCACATCATCTTTTTGGTTTACCCATACCATTCATCGCCTAAGCATTTCTATATGTACAAGAGTACTGCTGCTGAAGTCAAACAATATTTGGCTGATAGAGCAGGTATCATGGCTTTTGGTGAAATCCCATTGCTGATTGTTTTTGCTGGTCGTAACAATTTCTTGACATTTTTCTCCGGTTTCAAGTTTTCCAGTTTCATTCATTTCCATAAGATGGTCTCACGTACCATGATCATCATGGCTATCATCCACAGTTCTAACTATACCATCATTGAAAAAGCATACTGGGCCAGCGCTTTAAAAGAACGTTATTTTGCTTGTGGTTTGGCTGCTACTACTCTAGCTGGTTGTATCTGGTTGTTTTCTTTCCATCCTCTCAGAACCCGTGCCTATGAAATTTTCCTTTACTCCCATATCATTATGGTTGCTGCCTTCGTTGCAATGTGCTGGTACCACTGCAAAGAACAAGGATTATGTGAGTATATTGTCGCTTCGTGTACCATCTGGGCTTCTGATAGAGTTGCTAGAATTTTTAGAATGTGCGCTTTTGGTTTCCATAAGGCAGAGATTACTATTGTCAATGAAGAATCTTTCAAAGTCTGTGTCAGAAAACCATCCAACTTTAGCAGTCATCCTGGCCAATATGCTTTTGTTTATTTTGCTGATCCATTACTTTGGTTTCAGAGCCATCCATTCTCACTTTTGAATGATGGTGAACATGTGTTCTTTTATGTTAAGGTTAAGAAAGGTATCACTAAAAGAATCTTTGATGAGTTGATTGCAAATGATGGGGTTCTATCCAAGAAAATTTGTATTGAAGGTCCTTATGGTGAACTATCATTCCTCGGTAAATACGACAATGCACTTTTGATGACTGCTGGCTCAGGTATGCCAGGGATTTTCAACCATGCTTTGAATTTGTCGTCCAAGGAGAAGCCACAAAATATCAAGTTGGTCTGGATTAATAAGACTATGGAAGACATGAACTTTTACATTTCTGATTTGTTGAGTAAGTTGAAAGATACAAGAATCATCATCGACATTTATTTAACTAGAGAAATTTCAGTGGAAAGTGCTAAATCAGCATATGGTGACTCCAACAACAGTTTAACTTCAGTTAGCTTCTCTTCTTCTGAAGACTATTCAGATGAAAATTCAAATAAGGAAGGTATGGTTAGGCTCGAAATTGTCGACAAGGATGTTCCTAGCTTCATAAATATCAAAGTTGGTAAGCCAAATATGGATGAGTTGATACCACAAGAGGTTGAAAGTTGTGGTGGTGGATCTGTAGGTATCATTGCTTGTGGTCCTCCTGTCATGATGGATCATCTCAATCATGCCGTCTCCCATGAGGTGCTTAGATACCATTCCAGACTTGATTACTTTGATGAGTACCAAACTTGGTGATGTTCGTTGCAAGTATATTCATCGTTCAATTTAAATTCTAGCTGTTCACGATCTTCAATAGTTCATTTCTCGATTAACCACACGTTCACTCACATCCACCTTGATTTTGGTTTTTTACACTAATTAGTTCATTTTATTCCATTTTTCCTTATTTTCTGGCATCTATATATATTCGTAAGCATGTTTCTTTACCTGGAATGTATTCAACTATGTAGTCCCTATATACCCTTGCAATACCCTTAATATACCATTATGTGAAATATATCACATATGACTTCATGCTCATTTTGTACTGAAATCTGATTGGCACATCGAATTTATAGTACACCTTGCGTAGAAACCATATGGTTTGTCAGCTCGTGGTAATTTTAGGCATGTCACATAAATTTATATTTCAACCCGCCCAGAAATATCGAGATGAATTCAGCCTTGTATGTTCCTGCTAAACCAGCTATATAATGCAGCCGATGTTAATGTTTTTTTTTATTTTGCTCACAACAAGATATATTAGAAGTCTATATACAAAAATGAGGCCCCGTATAAGGCCAGCAACCTCATCTATACATATAAAAACTAAGGGATACCGGCTTGAAAAGTCATATAATATCATTCACTGTTTACTTGGCGAGTGTATAACATGAAGCAAAGAAAAAATGAAGAACGAAGGAAACGGAGGAAGAGGAAAGAAGAAGTAAGTGTCACCTGCACGGTTTACTTTTCAGTAAGTAGTACAGTGAACAGAGACAGAACTAAAAATTACACGAGAAAAAAAGGGGAAAGTTTTAATCTTATTTTTGCCAAAGAGAATGATGGAAATGGTTTGTGTCAGAACCAGCACCACTGCACACACTGGTTAATGTCTAATTGGTAATTTTGCCTCCTGCTTGATCAATGATCGCACCACGTACTTCCCCTTGCACTGCTAGCATGTTAGTCTCGCCACTTTTATCATTCCCCATCCTTCTCAAAGTCTAATACAAATTTATTCAATTTTCTTTTAACTCATATCTACTCAGAACCTGGTGTTGATTGATTTAATTTACTTAGAAAGTCACAAGTCACAAGTCACAAGTCACAAGTCAAATCTACCTAAAAGGTTCAACTGTTGGATTTTAATATCTACACACATACAACTCGCAACATCACTACATTTTGGATTAAGTACTGCTGTTGCTGTCAAGTCCGCTGATAAGGTTATACAAACAACTCTTTACACTAACTATACTTATTGGTATGTATCAGCTATGATTTTCTTGACGTAAGAGCCCTTGCATTTGAACCTGGCCGGTTCCTAGTATTTGTGTACACAGATTATAGAAACTATATCACATCTACTGTTACCTATGCCTATGCTTTGTCTCTACCGATAAGATCTATTATAATGTATCACGGAAGGATCCAATCATTCGAATCCATCAATGGCAGTACCATGAATTAGGATCATGGTAATGAACCTGGTGTGTATTAATGCTCGCGGGAGATGATTCTCAGTTGAGGTTTCCAGGAAAGGTACAATAGTTGACTTTCTCCAATGGAACAATACTGGATCACATACTGATGCTACTGTGGATGATGTTAAGACAATTGTCATGGGCCATGAAGAGACGGAAAGTGCCAACAGGCTAAGAATGAAATTTTGTCTCTCCCGACTGGAACCCAAGGGCAGAGGAAACGCAGACTTGTAGCATGAGTGACCAATATCACCTTGGTAAACCGGCTATCACAAGCAATGATCATGACTATCATGGAAGTGTAACTATCATGTTGTATGTGTGTGTTGTAAAACGGTTCATCTTCGACAACCAACCTGTCCTCTTCCTCTTTCCAAACCTCCCAGGGGCTATATACTTACACAAAAAGAAAACAGGTACTCAGGCAGGGAACTTGCCTCTATATAGTAGAGGCCCAAAGTGTCCAAACTAAACTCTTAATCACCAGCAAATCATTTCTCACGTTGTCCGGGTAAGTCTCAATCAGCTAATCGACTCAAGCTGAGCGATCCAGCCTAGCCAACTTAGCCAACTTAGCCAAGTGCGATGACGGAAAACATCACCAAAGGTACCGTCAACGACATACAACACTGTTCAGCTCCAATTGTAGATAATCGGCCATCAATAGAGAAGTAATGGATTCAATCACATCCTTATTCTTACAAATAGCTCGATCCAATTTATATATACATGTCATTCAAAATTAACTAGCTACCCGGCGGCCTACATGTATATATTATATATAGAAAAAATATTGATAGTAGTATATTAATGATGTATCATGAGATTCAAAATTTAGATAATTTGATGTTTTAGGTTGAAAACAAATATAGACAATTTGATATCAAACGTTGAAACTTTTATATGAATGTATATAAAAGCAGCAACGTTTTAATTCTCGTTCATGCAATAATTATATAATATATTAGATTTTTCTGGCAATTTAATTAATTTTGAATTTCAGCCATGTTGTCTTTTTTTTGTTAAATAATTATTATAACAAAAAGGATCGATAATTAAAATGAATAGCTAGCTAATTAAGTTTAATGTTGTTTTTCGTTTTCAAATTATATAAAAAAAATCAAGCTATGAGTCTGGTATATAACTGAAGCTAGCTTTTACACATACACACACGTAAACTTTTCTTTTGATTTTTCTTTAATTTCAAATTATTGAATATTTTTTTATTTTTATTTTTATTAATAGCTTATGAATTTGTTGTTGCTAAGATGCCAATACTAAGTTTTTACAATTAATTGCATATCTATTAAATTAATATTTAAATTGCCCTCAATAGCTGAATGGTTAACAGCTTTGACATTTCGACGGGAGGCAGCAGCAGGGTAACGACTTGTTTGGTCCCACGTTCGAACCCGACTTCTGTTTTGTTGATTTACGAGCAAAAAATCATCTTTGACCTATAGCTGGCGTTCATCCACCAGAAAAGCTGAACATCTTGCTTCCCTTTGCACTTTAATTGACATTCCCCGGGTGATGTTTTAGATGGGATTTCATCATCCTGACTGCCTGGTTTCATTGAATTAGTTTTCGTGTATAGTGAGACTTCGTATATATATTCGTTAATAGATTAAACTTTAATGTAGGTTAAAAAAAATCAGTAAGTTATTAACTGTCAAAGCTACTGACCGACTATGTGCATGATATGGTCAGGTCATCTAATGTATTAATGGAATATATTAATGGAATTAAAAAAAGAAAAATCGAGTGAATTTTCGACCAGTTTGTAAGTAGCGATCGAGAGTTACGTCGTACCATGCGCCGATTAAATATGAGGTTTTACCTGTAGCTTATAATCTCTGTTCAATTGCAATGAACATGTATAAAGTTGTGATTGTACTGATGGAATCACAGGCGGGCCATGCATATACCTATACCACCGCGGCCGTCACATCATCCACACGCTCAAGTGGCTGACCGTATACGGTAATAAAGTCTGAAGACTGACACACAGAAGTTATCGGTCGTAAGAAACTCAGGTTTCTATACCACAAATGTGTCATGAATTTGATATGATTGCAATAATTAGTGAGCAGAAGTAAATATTTGGGAAGGACAAGCCAAGACAATTATTGTCAAATAAATTAACAACTTGTCAGTAAATACTCTTAATAAACGTTTGTAACAATATAGCGATAATGGATATTGTTGAAGGGTTATGCAAATATGCTAATCAGTACTAATGGCGGGAGTTAGTCGCAGGTGGAAATGGAAATGGCCAGAATTCAAACAAAAGATTAAAATAGATCCGAAGGGTTCAATTTAATGAAAAAATAGGCACTGTCAGTCCGTCTCCGGCATGGGTTCCTGTTTACTGATGGAATAGATAACTGAAAATCGATGAAATTATACAGATCGAACCTCGAAGACTCATACAAACCAAACGATACGACTTGGGTGAGAATTGCCGCCAGTGGTAAGCAGCCTATAAAGAACGAATTCGAGAGACAAGGATTCTAAATTGAAAGCTTTGATCAAACCGATCATATATAGCATGTACAAGGTTTTCAACTTACGAGGGCTATATGCATGCAGAATCCAGAAGATGAATAGGGGAATAATGAAATGGCCGGCGTATAAAAATTTGAAATGCCATTTGATTTTGGTAGAAAGCAGATCGAGAGAGAGAGCGGTGACATCGTGACAGTCGGCCCAAGTAAAGCGAACATTTTTTGTAGGACAGAACACTGGTGACTGGGAACAGTCTGCACTGACAAATCAGTTGCAAAACTTATCTATTCCATCTGTTTCAACAAGACTTTTCATCCCGTTTCTTCTTGATCATATCCCTAACATAACCATATCACGTCACTCCAACAGCTGAAACAGCACCAGACTCGCACCTTGTCCTCCGCCCCTTGCGATCACTTCCAAAATGGCTAAATCTGAGGCCGCTCCAAAGAAACAGAGAAAGAGAAACAGAGTCCCCATATCATGTACCATTTGCAGAAGACGGAAAGTCAAATGTGACAAGAAGAAACCACAGTGTACCAACTGTATTAAAAATGGGGTCCAACATCTTTGCAGATATTTAGAACCAAGTTGGGCAAAACCTTTGGATGAAGAAGAGTTGAAATTTCCAGGAGCTACAGTGGTTCAATCTAGAAGTACCGCTGAATTTGAACAAATGACTGATGATGCTGATGAAATAGCACGTTTGAAACTAAGAATAAGAGAACTAGAACATGAAAATACAGATCTGAAAAAGGGAAGAGGTCATCAACCTAGAGCTTTCCTCCGGTCTGGTGATTATGCTGACCTGATTGATTGTATTTGTAATTCAAATATTTTATTCACAGCCAAAAAAGGTCCAACTTACAACTTTCCAATCATTTATCAAATTAGTGTCATGTCCTGGATGTTTATTGTGAGAAATGATTCCTATTTGAATGATTTATGGTTGAAGATTTTGAAATTAAGAAAACATTACGAATACTATTACAGCAGTAAGAATGCCATGGTTGCTGCTTCGAAAACACTTGAAAATGAGTCCGCCAACTATGATTCAAAGATGAGTAAGATTAAAGTCAAAGATAAACCGGAAATAGTTTCAGATGATAAGATTAATGAACATACAAGTAAGTTGAAAAAGTTTTTGGAAGGCACATTGTTAGGTGACAAATCAAAAGATTCTTCTTTTCATCATGATCCTCCTGCCGATGGTACCGCAGTATGTCCAGTGACACATCAAAAGGGAAAATGCCCTGTTCAACATGATGTTAGTGGCGCTCAAAATAACGATTCTCATTTATTGCTTACAAAATGCCCTATTCTTCATCCTGACGACTCAACTGCAACATATGTTCCAAATACACATCCTCACAGAGCCAGAGACACTAATGATGATGAGAGCTACAACAATAACGATAGCCCTAGAGTTGGAACACCATCGCAGATAACTACAGAGAGTGGTGATATTTTAGTGGAAGAGGAAGAAGATGAAATCGAAGACCCAAAAGTTTGTCCCTTGATGATCGGTGATGCCAGAGCTTTATTCAAAGAAAAAATGGCTAGAATGACTGTCAGTTCAGTTAGAGATCCACCAAAAGGTTCACCGAAAAATTCTGCAGAGTCTAACAGTCGAGCCAACACACCCGATTCTAATAACAACAATAATTACAGCAACAACAAAAGTAAGAAAAAGAGTCAAGCTGCTCCAACTTGCTGTCCTGGCCACTACCAAAATGCAGCAACAGCATCTAATCCTCTGACACCAACATCAAGTGGTGGTTTCGATGATAATTCAAGATTTGGAAATAAAAGAGTTACTTGCCCAGTCACTGGACTTTCAGCTGTACCACCCAAGAGAACAAGAAGAATAGGTAAGAAATTGAAGACTATTTCACCATCAGCGATTAAGAATTTGAATTATAACAATACCAAACAAGTGATTTCAGTTATAGAAAAACATTTACCAAATAGAAAAGTTGTTTGGTTGTTGATTGATCGATTCTTTGATAAGTTGTACATTAATTTGCCATATGTTGATGAAGAAAGTTTTAGAATTAAAGTTGCTTCAATTATAGATTCTGCTGACTCATCATCACAAAAGATTAAACTTTCTTCTATTGGTTCTCAATATTGTGAAGAATTTTTGATGATTTGTTTGTTGTTAATAATTATCAGATTGGCTTGGTTGACTTTACCAAGCAAACTAACGAATGATTTAACTGATGAAGAAGTCACCTTGATGAAACCTGAAAATCTAGTCACTATGGTTTTGGTTGATATGGTTAAAGAAATCTTTTCAAGTGCTAAGATCTTAGGTAAACCATCGTTGATTATTTTCCAAGTTGCATTATATTTGAAATTTTACAATGTTTTATCACCTGAAGATGGATTTGATCTTGATGATTCATTTACCAACACAAACACCTCTTTATTGAATTCCAATGATCTAAGTGGTGATCTAACCAATGAAACACCAAATATGAATTCTCCAAATTATATGGCAATGCTAGTGCAAATGGCAAGAACGATAGGATTAAACCGTGATCCATTAAATTTCAAGAACTTTTACAGTGCAACAGATGATTCCATTGCAAATGCAAGATTATTCAGAAAGAGACATCTTTGGAGAAAACTATGGTATGGATTATTAGCGTTATCAATTGAAAGCAATTTAAGTTTAGGTGACTATAAAAAAGGCTTACCGATTGAAGTTGATTTGGATCCAACTTTAGGGTCAGTGAACAAGACATGGGATTGCAGATTACCTGGTGGTGTTGAACAAGGTGTACTGGAAAAATCATTCCGTGGTTCTTTGTTAAGTAGAGAACAAGTTGTTGTTACAAATTTCAGAAACTCAATTGTGGTTCATCATTTATTGTATAAAGGTATGAATGCATTGTTTGCCGTTGATGATCCTCCTACTTCCAAAGATATGGACCATATTATGAACAAGTTGCTGGATTTGATTTCAGATAGATCCAGAATTGGTTTGAATACTGCTTTCTTTTTGAATCCTAGTGGTAATGCCAATGGGAATGCTAAATCTAAGGCTTTCAAAGGTGATCCTAAGTTTGAGAGAATGGTTAAGATTTACAAGTTTAGACTTTATTTGATCGTCAAGTCATTATTGTTTTCATTGAATTATTTATTATTTTTAAACCATGAACAAAAATTCAATAGATTGATTGCTGAAAAGACAAGTACACTGGCCAAGATTGAAAAACAAAAAGAATACATCAACAATTATTTCGAAGGTTCACTATTGTTAGCCATTGATAATTACAATGTTTTTGTGCAAGTGTTTGGATCAGCTGATAAGTTGTTCCCTAATTCAGGTGCTGAGTTGGTGTTGTATCCTTACTTGATGATTTTAAACCATAGATCGCACGAGTTTTTAATCTCATTGGTGTTAAGATTGCAACAACAGTCCCCAATAGTGATGGAAATCTTGAATAAGAATAACATTAATAAGGATGAATTATTGAAGAGATTATTCCATTATTTGGACACATTCCAAGAGAAATTAGAATCATTGACGAAATGTTATTATTATGCTTGGAGATTGAAGAAACTTGTTAGATTTTTCTACAACATTTTAACCAATTCAAGTAAGTTGTTTAGTTTGAATTTCAAGACTATGAATGTTGGAATTAAAGAAGAAAATCAAAATGAGGCGATCTTGGGTTCTACACCACCTGCACCACAATCACAACAACAATCTCAATCACAGACAACAAACCCAAATAAATTATTTAGAAAAACCCCAGATCAAGGAGGCAACGCTCAACTTCGGTCATTTGCAGGATCACCACTGCAACAACAACAATCCACCCAACAGCACCAATTACAACAAGATCAAGAAATCCATGTCAAGAAAGAGCCAATAAACGCTTTTGAAATTGCGTTTGGTACATCTCGTTTACCACCAGTGACAGATTTCACTACAAATGGTGATCTATTAAGTCCACACTTACAACATGCTGATCAAGTTGGAATGAACCTCTATAGTGATTTACCTGGACCATCTACATCAACATCAACTGCAGGTGCAAGACAAATGATGGGATCCAATGGTGTTGGTGCCAATGGTGCAACGTTGAATGATATATTTGATGATCATTTCTTTAATGATTTAACTGAATTGAATATGTCCAATACTCCAACTGATTCATTGTCTGGGTTGCCCCAACAATATGGATCGAATTTGCAATCTGTTGTCGGTGGACCTGGTTCCAATTCCAATCCACATCACGCCAATGGTAACATTTCTTCAAATGGTGCTTCATATGGTGGATTTAATGAAATGATGGGAATGAACGGCAATTCAGTTACTGGAGTTGGATTTGATGTTGGTGTCGGTGGCAGTGGATTAAATGGGTTTAATGGAGGTGTTTTCAATTCTTTGAATGAAATTGATTTTACCAATGTTGATTTAGGTAATACTCCAGATGGTGGAAATGGTGTTGACCAGCAACATGGTCAACCTGGTTTGGGTGGTTTGAATTTCCATTTTTGATTCAGGTTATCTTTAATGTTTTCAACTGCTTGATTCCTATCTGTTCTAATGATGTATCGTTTAGTACTGTTTTTTTTTATTGTTATGTGGGTAATTTTTGTGTGGTTTGGATATATTGCTTTGTTTCTCTTAATTAACTATTTGATTCTCATAATATTTCTATTTCGTTTTCTATTGTTTTTTCTTTCCTGTACAGTTTTTTTTTTCATTTTTCATGCTTTTCAGCTTATCATGCTCTTGTTTTTTTTTCTATAAATATATATCTCCTACAATCATAAGATCAGTTTGAGGGGTTCGGGCTAGGGCTATAATGACCTGGGTCGTGCACATGTAGACACGAATTGGTCAATCGTGTATCATAAGTCAGTTAATCTAGTTAACATTGACGATATATACTAGGGAATATGGACATATCATGTTGAATCAGGACATAAGTGAAAATATAAGATTGAGCATGTAAACTTTGATAAAAGATCGATCGATGAAGGAATATAGAAATGCCAGACAATGGGTCAATGTACATATAGCGATACTAAAATGGGAAAGAGGATTATAGAAAACTGGTGAAAAGGTGGAAAATGTGCCGTATTAAGCAGAGATGGTAAGATCATGATTCAAATATGAGAGTAGATATAGCTAGCCAATGAAAAATAAAAGGAACCAAATGGAGTACGAGCTATACGTATTTAGTTTTAATTCGGTAAGGTAAGGTTGAATGAGAATCGAAAAAATTACTCGTTGGACATTAGCAGATGGATCGGGAATAGCGGGAAGAGCGGGAAGAGAGGCGGGCGTGGTCAGAAATACTTAGCTGTGATTGGCCAGAAATAATCAAGTGCCGATATATCATATCGTACCACAGCGAGCTGACAATTTGTAGTGTGGTGGTTGGAACTGGGAACTGGGAACTGGGAACTGGGAACTTGGATCACTAAAATCCGAAGGCTAATTTACAACGATCAGAACTTTGAACTTTGGCTGCCTGTTTTCTGTCTTCGTCGACTCATATAGATGGGCTAAAGACTCAGGAGTGAAGGAAAATTATGTTTGATAGTTGTAGACTCCATAGAGACAGACAGTGGACCTTAAAATTGTAAAATCCTACCATCTTCAATGATTTGATTTACCTTACAACAGATCAACCGGTGAGTTGTGGGAATATCGTGGGAATCTCTTAAGAGAGAGAGAGAGAGAGAGAGAGAGCGCGCGGCAGAAGCAGAGCTGGATTCTGGGAGTTGGAGAATGCCAAATGGACGAATTGTTGAAATTTGATACTCACCATCGTAGGTGCGTTTTCCTTGTTTTTCTTGTTTTTCTTGGTTTTGGAGATGGTTTCACCGATTCCTGGTTACTGGTTAAAGGCTGTTTATCCCAAGACTATCGAATAAAGACCATTTCTTTGTTGCTTATCCTTGTTCATCACCACTTACACACTAACAACCCATAACTGTTTCAACACACAACCCAGCCTATCACCGTCTCCGGCTACTCCCATTCTCCACGGTCCAATTCGGAATTAACACTTTTTCATCTTCAACCATGGATTCTGCTTCCTCACCAAACAATAATGATCCTAGTATCAAAAAAGAACAAAATAATCTGCAGGACTCCAATCAGAGTAAGACTCCTCTTCAAAAACCAAAATCAAGAAGAAACCGTATGCCTTTGTCATGCACGGTGTGCAGAAAGAGAAAAGTCAAGGTATGTTTTCACCAATCTATCTCCTCATATGATGTCCGTTTCCTTATTCCATATTCCAAGTACTAACTAAGCTAAATGTGTCAAACATTTTGTTCCCTTTAATTAATATAGTGCGACAGGGGAAGACCTCATTGCCAGGTATGTGAGAAGTACAAAGTGACCCATCTGTGCCACTATCAAGAACCAAGTTGGGCCAACAACGACAATGATACTTCTCCAAAACGTTCACATAGTAAATTGGAAGGATCTTTTTCTTCAGCAGAATCAGATAAAAGACAAAAATTGAATGATTTACAACAGCATAATCCTTCAATATCAATTTCAACCCCATCCAGTTCAAATTCTGCTGGTGTTACAAACACTTATCAAAAATACAACACTTTCAATACTCCTTTGAACTATATGGGTAATTTGTCTGTTTTGAATCATCTTGGATCAAATGAAAGATCCCATGTACAACCAATTAACAGTAACACTAGATCCGAAGGTAGATTGATTGAACCATTTGGTAGTTCTTTGCCTCCAACTTTTGGAAGAGGCAATTCTCATATTCTATCTTCTGATTCCCGTTCTTCTTCCTCCTACCCTTTGCCTTCAATAGGGAATGGTAGAACACCTTCCGAATCTGCTGGCTCAGATAGACACTCTTCCGCTGAACCTGTTATGTCCGAATTGCAATTCTTGAAAGACAAAATCAAACAAATCGAGGCTTCAATTGCAGTTTCTGAATTAAATAATGGCAGTCAACAAAAATCCAACTGCAACAACACAACAACCACTGGCCCAATAACTCGTGCTACTCCAACTTCATCCCAAACTTTCAATCAACCTCCAGCACCTTCATTTTCTCCTCATCAACATCAACAACAACAGCAACAGCAGCAGCAGCAACAACAACAACAACAGCAGGCAACTTCCATTGCCACTCCTATTGCACAAACTCCTCAATACAATACTCCACTACCACCAATTCATGCTTGGTCTGGCTCACCTTTCGGTGGTGGCACAACAAACGCAAATGGTAACAATAGTGTAGCTAATGGTCAATTCACATTACCACCACTACCTATTGCAAACACACCATATCAATCATTTGGTACTCCTGGTCGTATTCAACCTCCATTTGGTTCATCAAGAACCAGTTTCTCAATGATGGATGGAAACAGCAACACAAACAACAACAACAGCAATAATAATAACAGTAACAACAGGCTAAGCACTCTGAGTAGTATTGGTAACGTTAGCTATAACAACGAGTCAGGTATTCCTCCTGGTTATGGAATCAATCCGAATGAGATCATCAATTTCTATGAAGGTTATACACCATTAAGAACCAGTTTGTGGAAAGTTCATAATTTTGGACCATTATCTTGGGTTGCCATCATTTTGAAAGATAATTATCTTGGTGCTTTGAGAAGCTTGGCTGAGAGTAAGCGTAAGTTCTCTAAAGAGAAAAGTTGGATGTTCCATGGTAAGTCACCTACTAAAACCGACAAGGTTTTCGGTGCTAGGATGATGGAAAATGAAGGTGTTTCAGATATGCAACCTTATAAAGAAGTTAAGATTCATAGAAGCGTGAATTCTGAGGCTAAAGATGATTCAAAAGATATAGTGATGGAGATTTCGTTGAATAAAAGAGATGCAGAGGCAAAGACAATCACCCAGATCTTGAAAGTTTTGCCTAATAGAAAAGTTGTTTGGTTATTAGTCGACCGTTTTTTCAAGTTTGTTTATCCGTTTTTGCCATTTCTGGATGAGGAATGTTTCAAGAAGGACGTCGAAAGAATCTTTGGTAAACGTACCGATGAAGAAGTTAAAATAAAATCAATTCAAATGGAAAAAAGATTAGATTTTGCAATCATTGGTACGTTATTGGTTGCCTTGAGACTGTCATATTTATCGTTACTCAGTAATGTCTTCAAAGAAGGTGTTTCTCCGCCAAGAAGCAAAGAAGACTCCTACTTGTTGGATCATCCAATTGATATGGATATTATCTGTGTTGCACAACTTTGTTTGAATCAATTTAAGTTGTTAAGAAGATCAGCCTTGAGTATTTTCCAATGCGCTTTGATTATGAAAGAATATCATAAATATGCACCTGAAGATGGTTGCGATGGTTTCGGAGATGGTGATTCCCAAATTTTTACTGGCATGTTGATTCAAATGGCGATGTCAATTGGTATCAATAGAGAACCAAGTAAGTTTGATCAACCAATGTCCAAGCAGTCAAATCTATGGAGAAAAATCTGGTATAGATTGGTGTCCGCTGATAATTTCCAAGCTTTTATCTTTGGTAATCCACCATTGATTAGTTCCAAGTGTTATGATACTGAGTTACCATGTTTCAGTTACGAGAACTCAAATATTGAAGATCCTGGGTTAGAGAAAGAAGTTATTCAATTTATCAGATATAGATTTGAATTAGAAAAATTGTTAAGAGAAGTGACATCATTGGTGTTGGATATGAAAAAACCACCATTTGTGTCTGAAGTTATGCAAAAATTGGCACCTATTCATGAACATTTAAGAACAGAGTTCAAATCTTTAAGACATTTATTGACTCCAACCAATGGCGATCATATTGATAATGTCAGAAAAGTGAAGAGAATCATTGCTTACTGTGAGACAGTTTCATTGTTACATCCAGTTTATTATCATTTATTACTTCATTATGATCATTTACAAAATGCGGCAGCATGCAAATTTTTCGCCGAAAAAGTCATCTCTTTGGTTATGGGAGTCATCACTAATTTTTCAGAATTATTGAAATACAGTTATAAATTTGTTGGTTATGGGTTTGATTTACAATTGACCCCTGTTTTAGAAAATGGTATGCATAAGACTTTCCAAATACAATATGCTATGTGCGGTAGATTAGTGTCATTGAAGAAATCACTTTCTGAGAGAAATGATGACAACGATAAAGAAATGATTGAATTTATTGACAAGTTTGTTAAGAAAATAATCATTCCACAGGCTGAAACATATTTAGAAGGATTGATTTCCATCTCGGGTCGTTATTTTTATGCCTGGAGAATGTCCAAAGCTCATAATATCTTAGTTAGATTATTCAAGGAACCATCTGATCTTTTGAATGTTTATTTAAGTCACACAAATTACAATTTTCTTTCACAATTGTCCAAAACAGACCTTGAATATATGGCCGATTTGATGAACAGTAAGAAATTTGTCGATAGCCAAGCTGAACATGACAACGAACCAATGTCAAGAATTCCACAATCATCATTGTCTTCTAATTCATTTAATTATGAGCCAAATAAAGAAATTGATAATTTCTGGGCTCACGTCTTCCAAAGAGTGTCTACTGATCCTGGAAGACCTGAGCATTGCCAATTGGGTATCGATGACGGACCTAGAACCAGCAACGGTACTGATTCTACCTCAATCTCTTCCACTACCAATGGCGCTGACATAAATAGTTCCAGTTCTAGCAGAAAGACAGGTACTAATATGCCTTCTCCTACTTCAACTGCTGCCACTTCTACCGGTAACAATGACGCTGAGAATGGTAGAAAGAATATTGGTGATGATGATGTTGTTAGCGATCTATTGAGCGATCTAGGATTTGATGACTATAATACTAATTTGTGGCGTTTCAATGAGGAGAGCTTTGATGATTACTTTGGACTCACCAATTTTAATTGAGTTATGGTAGTGTGCGTGTGTGTTTAATTGGACCGACTTGTTGGACTCATGGGAGTCAAGTGGGTCATCTTCAGAGTGTCGACTTGTTTGGGCGGGTTGCCGCTTTACGAGCCGAAAAGATCGATCGATTGAGTCAATTTGATCGCGGTGTTAAATGTACGTTGAAGTGGAGAGTCAAGACTGGAGTTGGTGAGATTTTTGTGACTTATTTTCGTTTGTACTTTTTGTTTGTACTTTTTGTTTGTATTTTTCGTAGTTTTCTTGTTTGTTGTTTATTTCACTGTGTATTTTAGATCTTCCATCGTTACTTCACCTACCATCACTCATCACATATCCGATATCTTGAAATGATACCCTTGTTCAAGAGTCAGGCGCAACTTACAAGATCAGTGTTCAACCAATCACGCTTTTTTTTAAAGCAAAAGCCGGTCTTGAACTTTACACCGGTTTTATCCACATCATACATGCAACACCAAAACCTCTCTAAACAGTTCTCCACATTCAACTCATCATGGCAACAGCAACAACAAACACACGAGAAACAGCAGAAAGAGCAACAGAGACAGACTCCTCCGCCTAAGGAAAAATCCATGACTAGCCACTATATATGGGGTGGGTTGTTTGTATCTCTTGCGGTTGGTTGTGCTGTCAGTGAAGATATCCGTCATAATACCATCAACTCCTTGTTAATAGCAGAAAGAGTTGGTGTTGTTGCATTGGCCACCACAAGATGTTTCAGATTATATTTGGTTACATTGAATAAAAGTTATGATTCGGATAAAGATTATTATGAACAACTTTCAAAAACACATAAGAAGGCAGCTCAGATTACATTACAGGCATTAGAAAAAAATGGTGGTATTTATATTAAACTTGGTCAACATGTTGGAGCAATGACTTATTTGTTACCCTTTGAATGGACTGACACTATGGTTGTCTTGCAAGATGCTTGTCCCGAGTCCACCATGGAAGAAATTGTCGAGATGTTTGAAAAAGATACAGGCAAAAATTTCAACGAATATTTTTCTGAATTTGATACTAAACCCATTGGAGTTGCCTCTTTGGCTCAAGTTCATATTGCTACAATCAGAGAAAGTGGACAAAAAGTCGCCGTTAAGTGTCAACATCCTTCTTTATCCAAGTTTGTTCCATTGGATGTGTTGCTAACCAAGACAGTTTTCGATTTGATGTATAAAGTCTTCCCTGAATATCCTTTGACTTGGTTAGGTGATGAATTACAAGAGTCCATTTATGTTGAATTGAATTTTGTCAATGAAGCTAAAAATGCGCAAAAGACTGCTGACTATTTCAAATCTTACCATAAATTGACTACATTAAGAATACCTGTTGTTTATGAAGCACTTCCAAGATTATTAATTATGGAATTTGTCGGAGGTGCAAGATTAGATAATCTCAAATACTTGGATGATCATAATATTTCGAGAGCTGAAGTTTCAAGTTGTCTCTCACATATTTTCAACAACATGATTTTCAAATCTGGATTTGTTCATTGCGATCCACACCATGGTAATTTAGCAATTAGAGCATTGGACGGCAATATAAGTGATACGGGTAAGAATTTCGAAATTGTGTTGTATGATCATGGATTATACAGAACCATCCCAAATCAAATGAAGATTGACTATTCCAAGTTTTGGTTGGCCATGTTAGAGAAAGATTCTAAAGCAATGAAGAAATACGGTACTAGGTTTGCACAAATTTCAGATGAACAATTCCCTGTGTTAGCAGCCGCCATCACAGGAAGAGACTTCGACCATGCATTGAGCGGTGATATCGTTGTTTCTAGAGATGAATCAGAAATTGAGAACATGAGGGATTTACTTGTTGGAAACAACGTGTTTTTGGATTTGATGTCTCTGTTAGCATCAGTTCCTAGAATTATTCTTTTGATTTTGAAGACAAATGATTTGGTCAGACATTTGGATGAATCGTTGAAGAATCCATTAGGTCAAGAAAGAACATTTTTGATTTTGGTTACTTATTGTGCTGAAACTGCTTATAAAGATGAAAGAGCAAGCATTTCTAGACAATTCAGTAAGTGGTCTATGGGCTGGTGTAGTGGCGAGTTCAAGGCTTGGTGGAAGTATACTAAGAGATGTTGTAAGTTGTATGTTTATGATGTTGCCTTTTACCTTCATAATTTAAGAAAAGAGATTATATAGTCAGTTTTTTCAGTTCTAGCTCTAAGTTTTTTTCGTTTAGCATTGTATTTTTACTTTCCAAACGATTATTTTTGCAGCATGTACATATATATAAGCATTTTCATCTCGGGTTCTGTAACTTCGGTTGTTACTCCAAAAATCTTGAGCGAAGTTTCAAGAATCAAAATGGATTGGAAATTGATCTTGAGGGACCAGGGTTCAACTTCACCCGTACACCGCGAAACTCTCACTACCTGAATCGTAGGGCCTGTCAGTTTTGATTTTGATGATCTTCAAATGCCCTCAAATCGAAGGGAAACCAAATTTATAAACAAACCCATCCACACCTCATTTTCTTTTGATTTATCAGTTGTTTGCCAATCAAACATGAGTTCAGCCACCAGTGCACCACCAGGTGGCAACTTCTCAAACATCAACAATTTCCAAGGTGATAGAGGCAATAGACCAAATTCAAGAGGAGGAAGACCATCACAAAGAAACAACAACAGAAGCAATAACAATGGAAATAATAGTTTCAGTAAGGGCAACCAAAACCATGTTAGTGGGAACGACAGCAATAGTCGTTTCAATTCTGGAGAACAAGGAAATTCAAATCGAGGACGAGGAGGCCGTTTTCAAGGTAGTCGAAGAAGCAATTTTCAAGGGCATAAAAGCGATAGACCAGATTCACGAAATTCACATCAAAATAACAAGAAAAATACTACAGATAATACCAATAATGTTCCGAACATGAGCAACAATCCCATTTCAAACACTCCAAACAAAGTACAATCTCAGCAGAACGGTTTGGCAAGATTTGAGTCACAATATGTAGGTGCATTTGTGCAAAATCCAGAAGCAATTGGTTTTCAAAAACTACAAAGGAAACCTCAAGAGACACCCAAGTATTTAATGAAGGAGAATGTGTTGTTTGATAGTTCAAGTTTTCATCAAAATGAATGGGATAGGAAAAATCAACAGATGCTTGAGGCTAGAGAAACTGAATATTCCGGCGATCCTCAGATTTTATTTGAAGAGTTTCAAGAGTATAGAAAAGAAGAAAGAAAGCTCATGGAGAAGTGGAATTTGGTTGATGCCGAAAATGCTAAGAAATCATTGAATGATGCTATTGTTTTCAGAGGTAGTTGCTATGACATGTGTCCCGTCTATGAACGTGTTGAAAGAGTCTTCAAGAACCAAGTTTCAAGTTTTGAGAAAGAACCAGCAACCGGGAAAATATCCAAGTACTATGCGTTGAAGACTTTCATTAGACCTTCTGGTCAAGCCCCTTCTTTGCCTTCTGACGTTAGAGCACCTATTGTTTTGGTGAGGACCTTGGATTATATCATCGATAACCTAATACCAAAGCTTCCAGAGTCACATAATTTTATTTGGGATAGAACAAGATCAATTAGACAAGATTTCACATTCCAGAATAATTACTCTGGTATTGAATCAATTGAATGTCATGAAAAAATTTGTCGTATTCATATTTTATGTTTACATGTGATGACTGGTGCCAATGATCCAGATTACCAACAACAGCAAGAAGTCGAACAATTCAATAACTCGTTACAAACTTTGACTCACATGTATGATGATGTGAGATCTAGAGGTGGGAGGTGCCCAAATGAAGCTGAATTCAGAGCATACGAACTGATTTCAAAGTGGCATGACACAGAATTAGACAGAAATGCACAACAACTGCCTAAAGATATTTTAAATAGTGATGTTTTACAAAGAGCTTTGATGCTTCGTGGCTTAGTTCTACAGGGAGTTGGTGCATTCAATGTGTATACTGAATTTTTTAAAGCTGTTATGTCACCATCTACTCCATTTTTGTTATCCTGTTTAACTGAAATTCATTTCAACGAGAGTAGGTACAATTTCTTCAAAGCTATTTCTAGGGCATTTCATTCGAAGGGTAAGAAATTAGGTGCTTCCACTGTTGCTCAATGGATGGGGTTCGACAGTGTTGATCAACTTTTGGAAACTTGCAAGTTGTATGAAATTCCAGTTCTGTTTGAAGATGGAGAACAAAAAATAGAGATTGTGCAAATGAAAAGTGCCTTCAAACCATCTCAAAAACAGCCATATTCACGACGTCTGGATAGTAAAGTCACCAATAGAACGTTCAAAGATATTATAAATTCAGGATTTGAAAATACTGGATTAGGTTTGAATGATACAAAGGATTTAGAAAAGATAGCCAAGGATAGTTTCGCTGAACATAAGGCTAGTTCCGAGTTTATAAAGAAGGTTTTGAATGATGATAATCCTAGTATAGCTAGTGCATTTACACAAACTGAAAAAGCCAATAGTTCTGCATTCACTACTTCATTTCAACCTGCTGGTGATAGCGCTTTCCAGCCCACTGTCAATACTCCTTTCCAACAAGCATCCAGCCGTGGATTCCAGCCTTCTGCCACCAATGCATTCCAAAAAGTTGCCAACACTCCATTTAAACCAATTTCCAGTAATGCTATTAGCCCATTTTCTACTAAAACCCCTTTCGGGAATGTATCCAAACCAGCTGTTTCAACTTTACCACAAGCCCCCTTTAGTGGTCTTTCCGAACCAGAACAGGTACCTTCCAAAGCTTTTACTGTTAACAATGTCCAAAAGCCTGGTTCTGTTTCTGCTGGAGATAAAAGTGTCACGATAAGTCAATCAGCACCGAGTTTAGAAGATCTCCCACCTACTCCTTCACCTGTTCCACCACCAGCACCACCTGCTCCAAAGAAGAGGCTGAAAGAGTGTGCTAATTATCACCCTGCCCTTAAGATTGTGTTCAGAGATATGTTTGTTAAGGTAGTTCAGGAAACTGCTTCTAAAGCTGTTTCTAAAACGCTTCAACAGATTGAGATTTCACAGACAAGAGCTAAAGAGAGTCAAAAACAACAATTGATTTCGTCATTAACCCAGGAACTATGCGAAGCTTTTTTGAGAGAACAAATTTACTTGAATGTGCTTGAAGCAAAGGCCAAAGTGTATAGAAACCAAAATTTGAAAAAGTTCTCAATTTCACGTATAAAGTTAAGGGCCTCCCAATCCTTGAGGAAACAAATAAATGTTAGATCCAAAAAGACGGAAATTTTGAATTTCACAAATAATGTCGTTCCTCTGTTTGCTGCTCCTCATAAGTCGTCTTCCCCTCTTTATCCAACAAGTCCACTCATTACTCAAGGCGCACCATCTTTTGATACATTTGACTTTTCAAAACTTCTATCTGGTTTGAACAAACCTGGTTTGAACTTCTATGGAACTGTCATAGTCAGTGATGCCGATTCAGTGCAATCGGAATGGCTTTTTGGAAAGCTAGGGTTGGCAAAAGTTCCAGGAAAACAGATCGAAGGAAGCTATAACGAAGATGGTTTCCATCTTCAATTATCCGGATTCCCAAGTTTTGCAGATGTGTTCCATCATAGTTTGCTTGAATATAGTTTGTTTGTTGTTCAGATAAGCCTCGAAGGATCAGATAATGCAGCTGCTGCTCTCCAAACATTGGATTCAAATGCCAAGTTTTTGTCAGGATTAGTTGATTACATTGAGCGGACTGCAACTGTTCCTTCTGTGTCATTAGTTGTTTTATTTTGCGGTTCCTCTGTTTTGCCATTATCTGATGCTAGAGTTTCAACCATCTTGAATATCAATGGCAAGAAATCACCCAACGCGAAAATTTCCATTTTATTATTAATAATACCTCCATTTGTCTCATTAACGGGATCTATTGATTGGAAAGTGATCGACCATAAACTATTCGAAACTTTACAAACTGCATTCCAGCAAATAGTCTCACACAACGCGTTGCCTCTAGATTCAATAACAAAAGAGAAAGTTGAAGAGCCTCCAATAATACAAACAAAACCACAACCTGACTTAATTTCGGAAGACAAATCAAAAGCGAATAGCACATCTGTTTCATCAATAGCTTCTAATGCATCAACCAGATCCAAATTAGAATACCTCAGATCAAATATTTCTTCTTCGCATTCACATTCACGTTCTTCCTCGAAATCCGGTCTTCGTTGGCGTAAGAGAAAGTTTTCAGCTTTCGAGTTGGAAAGATCAATTAATTATGGATCTAATGGTAATTCATTCATGTCTCTGAATAGTAATGCTGGTACTACAATGCATAGTTTCATGTCTGGCAGTGGTGCAGCCGTTGGTAATAGTAGTTTTGGCTCATTGACCACTGAAAAAGAGGCTGATCTGATATCAAAGAGAAAGAGAAGACTTGATGAGTTAATGAAATTGACTGAAGGTATTTGAATTAAGGGGATTAGAGTTTAATATTTTGTATCTTTTAAGTTTTTTTGTTTAATCTTTGCTTATAGAATTTTATCAATTTTATTTTAAAAATTATGATCGTGAAGCAGCTGTATAGAATGGACATATACGCCTATATGCCAAAATTTGTAAACCAATGTTTTGGCATTTCTAGTAGTGATTGCAATTACATCTGGGGAAATATTTACTTATTTTATATGAGATAGAATTTTGAATTTCTTTATAACTTCGTTTTTTAATATATCCAATATATCTATATATATATATTCTCCGGCGCCGGCCGTGCCCCAGATTAGAAATACTGGATTTCATCATCAATCGCATGCAATATCTCAAAGCATAACCAATTAGCACCTTATAGCTTATATTAACCATGTGCACTCAGCAATTGGTTATATACAGATCGAATTTAAATCTAATCCATCGGAAATTGCAATATATTTCATTTTTTGAATTTGAATTTTTTCAGAGTAAATATTAATTAATTGCTTTATACTGGGAACTTAATTTACTCAATATATGTATTTGCTGATGAATCTGATTCTGAATTTGAATTCTGCACGCCTTTGCATGCTTATACTGGTATATAGACTCAAAATTGCTAGCTAGATATCTATTCAGAATTAATTTTTTGCAAGTGTCAAAACTAACAATTAATTGGATTTAGCTGCGAATTACCAACACAATTATATCTGGATAATTAATTGTTTGTCACATGTTATGTAGGCGATTTGTCACACATTTGGACTCCAGAAGTATGTGTACTGAAAGGTTTTGAGATCATTATATTGCTAGGCTGTTATGGATTATATCGAAATTCTTCTTGGAAATTCGTTCCGCTCCTATACATAGGGGGGCTAGCGCCCCCTGCCGCAGAGGCATACGCTATACATGTATCCCGTGACTTTTTTCACGTGATAATTGCTCGACCCTATTTCCTTGAGTTTTTTTAAATACGGTTAGATAAACTATCCTTGATCTTTTGATATATGCTAGAACAAAAGATCTATATATGAAGTTTCGTGGAAAAATCAGGAGCCGTTTTTGCACAGCATCTCGAAAAGTAGCAATAATTAAATTTTTATATATACTCAGGGCAATCAGTTTGTAAGATACTCAGGGCAATCAGTTTGTAAGAATACAATCCATTTGGGATTCGTTAGTACGTAGATTTTCCAGCACCACACTCTCAACGAATTGAATATCACTTGTACTCTTCTTCAAAAATTTATTAGTAACTGAATTCAAAACATCAACTCTCAAAAGTCCTTTGTTACTTTCAATCTTACTGAAATTTTCAAACACTCTGACCAAAAATCTTAAATCAATGGTGATTTTCAATAATCCAGATGAACTAAACTGTTTGATTTCTTTCAGGAAATCAATCAACCTTTCAATCAGGTAATTGATTAATGCTATTTCAATCTTGAGAATGTAAGTTTTGTTACATTTTAAACCTAACAATTTGGCTTTCAATAAGTTGATCAAGTTAAGTGACTGTAAAACGAAACTGGAAACAATGATCTGGTGAACCTGTTGTGGAAGTTTGACATGAAACCAATCTGTTTTTCTGATACCATCACCCAAAATACTGGTTAGTTGTGCTTTGTAATCTTTCAAGTATTCATCATAGATTTTTTGTTCAGTTGATTCTAATTTTGAATACAACGGTAAGTTTGAAGTTGCCAATTTACTTCCGAAATTGTTGTCAAACGTGGTTAACACTCTTGGAATGATCTTGAGTTTCAAACAAGATAAGTTACTGAGAGTTGCCAATAAATAGAAATCCTTCTTCTTTTCATCTTCTTGATTCTTGAGAACCACAGTTTTCAGTTGACCTTCAATGACATAGTTGAATGATTCCACAAATTGTCTGTAAACTTCTTTCACTAAATCCTCAGAGCCATCCAACACCAATAGTTGTTTCACCTTCATAATGAAAATCTTGTAGTAATTGAGTAAAAATTGTGGGAAGTTTGTGCAACCTTTGAAACGATCAGACATGGTCCAATTTTCCAAAGTACACAGGTTTTTAATATCCATGATAAAATAACAAAGGAAACCTCTCACGATATTTTGATTAATTGTTTTGATCGTGAAATTGATTGTAGAATTGACAGAGGCAGAACTTTCAGATTTGGTTTTCTCACGCAAAGTCTTCAACACTCCAAACAATTGATTCTGAACTTGGATTAAGTAAGTCAACACAGAGAAAGTGTTTGAATGAGGTGGGATAATACCATAACTTTCCAAATTATGATCCATGACTTTCTCAGGATTATACTCCGGTTCTTTGAATTCAGATACCGTTTTGATAGCAGCCTTCAGTTCAGTTCTTGTTGCAGAGAACAAAAAGACCAATCTGTTACAGATTTTGACAACCAATTGAACAAAGGAGTCCATCATGAATTTGATATCATTTTCACTCAATTCGGTACTATTTCCACTCGTTTGAAATTCAGTTGTGAAAAATTTGATGATAGCAAAAAATTTAAGAATTCTATCTGTGATCAACCCATCAGAAACATCATCAACATATGATCTGAGCATATTCCAAAGTTCATTAACCAAAGGAAGATCATAAACTGGTAACGAGTCAAGGTTTGTAACATCATCAATCACCATAGTAGCAAATGAAGAATATATTCTGTTCAAAGTGAGCACCGTATCATAATCCGAAGTTACGGATTGTAAAATATTATCTCTAGACTTCAACAATCTCAAATATTGATGATGAGACAGTTCAGCATCCAAATCATTTAAGAAATAACTGTGTTCATTATTGATGAAACTGACAACAGGATTATCAAAAGTACCCAATCTTATAATCTTGGTGATAAATGAAACAATGTTATCTTCAGATAATGATGTTGATGAAGATAACGTGTGGATATCAATGGTTTCAAGATGCAAATTTCCTAGTTTTGACCATAATGATTTCTTATAATCTTCCATGGTACGGTCAATATGTTTCCAAATGGATTCCAAGACAGGACTGTTTTCATTTCTGTGTTGTTGATAATAATCTTCAGCTTTTTTATAATCTTTAACAGTAGCTTCGAAATTATTTTGCTCAATTGATTTATTCAGCTTACTAGGCAAATCATATAACCAACGGTTTTCTCTTAATTTAGTTAGCGCACCTTTTAATTCAGCCTCCTTTGACATATGTGACATCACTGGATTCATAATTCTATTTGAATTGTTGTTTGATTGTGTAAGTCCAATTTTCAATTCATCGACAAGTGCAGATAAATCACTCTTTTGATATTCACTGAAAACACCATCCAATGAGTTTTTCGTACTCAAAGTTTGAGAGAAATTATTACCAATCAAGCTTTGTAATTCAGATTTCTTGGAATCAATATCTCTATCCAAATATTGAACAGCTTTAAGTAATTGGGATGCTGTTTTGTCCTTATGCACAGTGCTTAAAAATAATTTAACATTGAAAGATTTAGAATCAATTGTGAATTTGTACCTATCTGGGTCATTTGGATCCTTGATGATGTTTTTGTTTATCAATTCATCCAAAACTGATCTATGGTAACCTAAAGGATCAGAATAATTGATTGTTCTTGAATCAGTATCAGAATACGATTGATCATTGGAACTGTCACCAAGAATATTGAAGATCAAGTCTTTTGGAATGGTTTCAGGTGTCACAGCTGATAGATCAAGATTCTCAAAGTTGCTATCGATGATGGAGTCCTGTGTATAGTTTGTTGGT
This sequence comes from Ambrosiozyma cicatricosa, assembly GCA_030579935.1. Lineage (NCBI taxonomy): Eukaryota > Fungi > Ascomycota > Pichiomycetes > Pichiales > Pichiaceae > Ambrosiozyma > Ambrosiozyma cicatricosa. The sequence continues at coordinate 22,741 of JAKTRY010000120.1, read as the reverse complement.
TGTAGTGTTCTCAACTGATAAAAATCAGCTAAAGTCTCTGTGGAAGGAAATCCTGCTCTGCTTCCCATTTCTGCTGAATGTATCTTGTGGTTGTTTTGTGGTGTGGAAATGTATCTGATTGGTGTGTAGAGTTGTGTTTGATATTTACTCGTATACACGAATATCTCACTGATACTCCCTAAAGGCCTAAAGGCTGAGATATACGTGGTTTCTCAAGGCCGGTGTACGGGTGGAGTGAAGATTCGGTCGATATCCAGAAATCACGTGCGGACAACATTAGTAGACAACACCAGTTTTTCAATGCTTTTCCCTTCTTGTCGACAGAAATGACACGTGCGATGCAATTTGCCAATTTTCAGAGAGCTCTCAGAAGCAAAAGCCATCGATAGTGCTCATGTATGTCAAAGTGCCTCTTATTGAAGGACTGCATGGAGAACCATGTCAATTCAAGCTTCGAAAACATTTTCAAAATGGTTCACAAGACAATAGATCCATTCTTATTTTTCATTCCAGCATCTTCTTTCCAAAGTCAACCCATCTTATAAAGACTCATCTGTTCCCAGCTTGAAAGTTCCAACTCTGTCACATAACTCTTTTGATCAGCCTTCGAATTTACAGCCATTTACCTCTTTACTCTTGAACATACAGGACGCCCGTGTTCCAACTTTTCTGTTCTATTCCATTTGCCCTTACCAATTGAATATTCAGCAACAGAAACAATTCACTTCGTTCCATCGAAGTTCATATTTTGCAGTGCCACCTAATCATTTCAATTTCACAGCGTCCAACAATTGGTCAACAATTTTTCTGGAGAAAAATCAAGTCTAGAGTTTGTACAATTCAGCCATTCTCGACAGCCAATTAAAAAGCATTATTAGATCAGCCTTACCCCCATAATTTATCAAATTTACAAAAATTAATCAATCGGTATAGATCCACAGTTATCGAACAACCACATAACCAAACGATTTCACCTCAAACGAGAGCAAACGGACAACGAAAATGTCTTTATACAGAGTGCCTGATACCAGCAAGACTGATGGTCCAGCTGGTGATTTGAGAACTCCAATTAACAAGGAGGCTCCATCAACCATTGCCGCAAAGTACATCAGACCAAATAATGTGGGCATTGCCATCAACTTACAGATGGATTATCTATTGATGAAGAAGTCACAATTGATGAAATTCTTATTAGGTTCTAAGATTACATTAAGTGTGCTGATTACAATTTTGTCATACTTGGCCAACGATAAATTAGCATCGTATTACTCTGTTTACAATTTCCCACCAGAGAGAGAAACTTGGAAGAGTATTTTGCAATTGTTTTTAATTGATATGTTTAAAGAAGATTTATTCAATTTCCTATTACAATCAGCATTGGCTATTGGATTAACTTGTGTGGCACTATATTTTAAGACTGGATTTTTGAAATTTGAATCCGATGATGTTCCTAAGAATCTCGAGAGATATTTTGGTACCGATTTTTCAGTTTTCCAAAAGACTAATTCTCCTAACGATAAGGCGTTCAAAAATTTGGATAAACAATTACAAAAGGAATCTAAGGTGATCTCATACAGAGAAGTGCCGATTGCATTTATTGTTAAGCAGGATAAGGCTGTAGTTGAGAAAATGAAAAGCAAATCTGAGGAGCAGAAACAGAAGAAAAAGTCCAAAACAAACATCAAGACCGGTTCAGGAGCAGGAACAGCCAACAAGGATGAAACTGGATCTGAAACTAATGTTTCCAAAACGAGCAAGAAGACAACAACAGCCACATCAACAGGCGAAGATGGTGCATATCAAATCACAGGATTAGGTATTAGAAGAGTTTACATTAAATCAGGTATTTTGAACGAGTTATTATTGTTAGAAATGAAAGATCCATCAGTGAAGAAGTTATACATGGATGTTTATTCTTTTGAAAAACAAGACATTGACATCTTAACGAATGCAGGATTTGTTTTGGAATCAGAGACAACATTAAAAGATTTTGTACTTGGTGGTACCTTTAGAATTTCAGTGAAACATTTTGTTTGGGTGAAACCAGAGGAATTCTTGTGAATAATTAAATTTCTCGGTACACCTACCATTAGTACATGCATCGTTGTAGGCAAAAAAAAGTTTCTAGTACTTCTTTCTTAATAACGGCCGGTAAGTTTATTATAGCTAGCTGTATGGCATGTGTACATAATTTAACACGTTTATTTAATAGTATACGTAGTTTTAAACTGTATTGATTTCAACCACATGTCCGATTCGGAGTAGAGAAAAATTATATAAGAAGAGAGACACTTATGAGCCTCAAATTAATATGGCCCATCCGAGATACGTACGTACATGTATAAACAAAGCTTTTTATCACGTGTATGAAATCGATTATATAGATTGTATTTGGGTACTATTCCACAAGTCTTATCTTATAACATCGCAGCGTGCACACACATGTGGCCGAGCTGGCCTACCAAGAAAAATACAGCTCTATAAGCTTCAAAATATAGTCTGGTCTAGCTGTCAAAACTTAACAAAAGTTGAAATTCACACGTTTGTTGTTGTAATTTGGAGCTAATTTCAATCTTAGTGTCAAGTGTCAAGATACGGGATGATGGCATGAATAATGATATACGCCAAATCTCGGTACACGATGGCACGTAAAGGCCGAGTACTTCATACTAAACAACGGTCTACTGATTTCCAGGACTTAAACTTCAGCTGTTCACGTTACTTTAAAGGTCTTCAAACTTTTCAATATTGAGTTAAAGTACATGGATTATAACCACAAACAGATGAAAATTAACAGGAGTTTTGAAGGAGTCAAGCGCCATGTGTTCTGAAATCTGAGATCAGGTTAACAAACAGGGGTTGCTGATGACGTGAACAGCTCTTCCAGAGAACATTCTGATTTTCAAACGTGTGCCGTGTATGCGTTCGTTCACCAGAGAGATCGAGAGAGCCATCCATGCATTATATATGAAATTCAAGCGGGCAGACAGTAATATTGAAGCAGTAGTTACTACATGTTCGAATGAACAGAAAAAACCAGGCATATACTTCAAGACCGATGAATTTTTAACGGAGTACATAAGCTATGGTTGTACATGTAGTATACACTGGAAATCAAGACGTAAGCCTCGAGATAGAAGAGTATAGAAATGGTGATAGCCACACATAAGGCACTTGAAAATTAGGGCTACAGATATGAGGTTTCAAAGATAATCAAATCAAATAGCTTGAGAGAAATATCGGTAGATTAGAACTCAAATAACAGGGTACATATATAAATAAAGAAAAGTTATAAAATTAAAATAGGTTGAAGTTGACCGGAATAACGAGGACGATCATATATTAAGCTGACACGCCAGGCGATAGCTAGTAGAACGCCCTAATTTTCCGGAAACAAAATAACCAATGCCATACAAAGAATAGAAGAGAGGAGACGTGACTTGGGTCTTGACCTGAGAAAGGATAGAGAGATGTAGAAAAAATTAAAATGCATAAAAAGATCAGTAGAAATGAGGAGATTGATTGGCTAGCTGGATCTATAGTCTAAAGAGGAGAGATACCATCGGCCTGAAGTCGGAGAGCTGGGAGCTGAGCTATAGTGAAATGAAGACGAAGAGAAAAAAAAGCTGAGCATGCAATAAATATAATTTTGGGTTTGAATTTTGACACATAAGTGTAACCAATCAAGCAACAGCGCAGAAACCTATCCAGGAAATGGGATGAGTTAGAAGTGGGGATATCTAATGCGGACTGTAGTCATCCTCAGAACCATTTTCATTCAATTGGAAAACATGGTACAAGTCATCCAATTTATCATGACCTTGTTCAATGGTTGGCAGTTCCAATTCATGTAGGTAACCAGTAGCGACATCATAGATCAAACCATAAATTTCCAAACGGCCTTCTTCAAAAGCATCCATAAAACTTGGATGTCTAATGATTTGTTCAACGGAGTTCAAGACATTCAATTCACTTAAACGTCTACATTTAGCATGTGGATCAGTAATCTTGTTTAATTCATCCAAGTTTTGTAATCTAACTTGTCTAATTGGAGTCAACCAACTATCTAAGACACCACCGAGTCTCTTTGATGATAGAGAACCCCAAATACCACCACAGTCAGTGTGACCACAAACGATAATCTTCTTAACTTTCAAAACATCAATGGCAAATTGTAAAGAAGAAGTAGCAGCTAAATCTTGATAAGTGATAATGTTGGCAATGTTTCTTAAAGTAAACACTTCACCTGGCAAACAACCTAAAGCAGTACATTCATTGACTCTTGAATCAGAACAACCGATCCATAGAGTATGTGGAGATTGACCATGAGCTGAGATTTGCATCACTTCAGGATTGGTTTTGGATAAATGATCCATTTGAGTCTTGTTTGACTTTAAGAAATCTTGCAAAGTTGAGTTCTTGTCAAATTTGAAAGGGTATGAAGCTGGTTTTGAATCATTCTTGTGGGAATGGTTGTGTTGACATTCATGAAGAACATCAGAAGGAGTAGTTGGAGTAGCAGTGGAAACAGCAACCATTTTAGCAAAAAACAAAGGTGAAGAAGTTGTAATGGAAGTAGAAAAGAACCTTTTGTTGTAGGATGACAATTTAAGAAACGGCAATGGTAAAGCTGAATTTGAGAATAGCTTGGAAAAGGGAGGAAACGGATGAATATTTATAGTGGGTATTTTTTTTTAGAAAAGTAGGAACAGGATCAGAGGAAAGAGACTAGAATAATTAGTGGGAAATTGGTAAATTGGAGAAAAGGCAACACACAGGCAACAGGTAAGGCTATAAGATCGGAGGCTTGTTTAGCTGGATGTGGTATGGTTGGCAAGTAGAAGAAAATCTGATTTTTGATTGTGGGTTGGCTGTGGGTTGTGGGTTATAAGCGGAGTAACTGTGTTAGGTGGTAATCAGCACTGTATTGCAGTGTTTAGCAGTGTTTAGCAGTGTTAACAGTGTAAGCGGCAGTAGTTTTGTCATTTGTAATATGGACATTTCGTTGGAAGGAAGGCAAAGATGGGGTATTTAAATGAAATGCATGAAATCAAACCAAGAAGTAATTTGTAAGCAAATTAGAAAGTTTGTAGAAGCAGATAATGCAAGCAGTTGACGTAGGTTCATTTTGTAAGTGAAAATCATGAGAAATCAGAGTATCTGAGAGTATCTCAGTGTAGCCGTCATCGTACGTGCATATCCGTACCGGTTGGCAGTGAGGCTTGCCAGAACGGATATTCCGACGTGTCAATACCTCTATGGCTCAACGTGGTGCAAGATCCCGATACAGCAGTGCACTAAATACGATTGCCGAGACCCGTATGTACCCATGTATGCAGCAGTGGAGTCATAGACAAGTAATAGCCACAGTCATGACTCATGATTCATTGAAAATTGAAAATTGGGAATTGGGAATTTAATAGAACACTGCCAACTAACAACTAAACGAAATAGAAAAGGAATTAAAAGGGAAAAGGAACAGTAAAGCCAAGCTGATACCAAGTAGTTTGAAAAGTGGGGGAGGGTGGAATTGGTATAAGTAAAAGCGGGGGATTAGAAGTTAGGACTCGTCGGGTTCGTCGGGCTCGTCACGGGTGGTACAAAAGTGAAAAACTGAAAATTGTGAAACCGACAAATTAAAACAATTAAAGAGAGGAGAGGTCAGAGAAACAAACTTAGGGAAGTTGACAATGAACCATCAACTGTCAAGGAACAATCAAATGAGTCAAATGAGTCAAATGAATGAATATGAACAAAGTGACAAAGGTGCCTGAGTCTGAGGTCAGTGAGGTCAGTGATGCACCACAAGTGATGTCAGACGCGCCAGACATGCCAGACATGCCAGACACTCCACTACTACTACTACTACTGACAACTTGTCAACTTTGCACACCCGTGCACCATATGTCGTGGTGGTTGTGGTCGTGCGAATCACAATATCCAACTCATACAACTCATACTCTCTTTTCTTCTCTTCTTGCTTTTCTCTCTGATTACGTAAGAACTTACCACATATATGTGATATAATACGAATTTCTCAAGTTCTCAAGTTCTCAAATTCTCAATGAGCCCAGACGAGACAACTCACTCGCTCACAAAAACTGTCAACGACAAAACAACAACACACACAACACAATTGACAACACCTATCACACTTCACTTTAATATCTACATTTATATTTACATTTACATTTGCCCTATTACCACTTGAGTATATCACTCTTTTCTGTCTCACACTCAACACTATACCTTACACCCGTTTGAGTCTTCTTCACACACCACCTCTCTGTATCTGCTCTCTCTGTGCCTCAATCCTCACCAAAGCAACAAGCAGAAAATAATCGAAAAGCCCAATCTGATTCTCTGATTCGATTCCCTGTGTTTTTTTTCCCCTGCCTCCCTTGCCTGACTGCCTACCCACAACCTACCTCAACCACCCTCTACCCACTTCCTACCTTCCTTTCTTTTAATCCTTTTCCCAACCACTGTTCATCTTTCACACTCCATCCTCAGAAACTTGGCCACTTTGATGTCCAGAACTGCTAACCCTCAATTCCAGTCTCAGTCTCAGTCTCAGTCTCAGTCTCCAGCTGTTGCCGCTGCCGCCCTAGCTGCCTCAAACAACAACCAACTAAACCAGCTCAACATCAACAACTTACAACCTCACACTAATAATTCGTCTTTTAAACAAAACGCCTCCACCATGCCTCAATATTCAAATCAACAACAAAATGCTTCAACTTCTCAACATCAGTTAGCTCAACAGCAGCAACAACAACTACAACAGCAGCAAGCTGCTTCTTCTTCAAGTGGTGGTTCTTCTCAGGTTGTTGGTTTACATTATAAAATTGGCAAGAAAATTGGTGAAGGTTCCTTTGGTGTCATCTTTGAAGGTACTAACCTAATAAATGGTATCCCAGTGGCTATCAAATTCGAACCAAGAAAAACTGAGGCGCCTCAACTAAGAGATGAATATAGAACTTATAAACATTTGAATGGTGTTAAAGGTATCCCAAGTGCATATTATTTCGGTCAAGAAGGTTTACATAATATCTTGGTTATCGATCTATTAGGTCCTTCTTTAGAAGATTTGTTTGATTGGTGTGGACGCAAATTCACTGTGAAAACTGTGGTTCAAGTCTCTGTTCAAATGATTTCTTTAATTCAATCTGTTCATGAACATGACTTAATTTATAGAGATATTAAGCCTGATAATTTCTTAATTGGAAGACATGGACTACCTGATGAAAATCACGTTCATTTGGTTGATTTCGGTATGGCTAAACAATATAGAGATCCAAGAACCAAACAACATATACCTTACAGAGAAAAGAAATCTTTAAGTGGTACCGCTCGTTACATGTCTGTTAATACCCATTTAGGCAGAGAACAATCAAGAAGGGATGATTTGGAAGCTTTAGGCCATGTGTTCTTTTACTTCCTTAGAGGTCAATTACCTTGGCAAGGTTTAAAAGCTCCAACTAATAAACAAAAGTATGAAAAAATTGGTGAAAAAAAGAGAACAACTCCGGTGTATGATCTTTGTCAAGGTTTCCCTCCTCAATTTGCTCAATACTTGGATAACGTTAGAAACTTACAATTTGAAGCTGAACCTGATTATGAAGGTTACAGAAAATTATTATTATCTGCTCTTGATGATATTGGAGAAACTGCAGATGGTCATTATGATTGGATGGATCTAAATGGTGGTCGTGGTTGGGATTCTGCCATCAATAAAAAACCAAACTTACATGGTTATGGTCATCCAAATCCTCCAGGTCATCGTCACAATCAACAAAGAAGACCAAGAAATGCTGCTCAACAACAACAGGCACAGCAACAAGCTCAACAACAGGCTCAGCAACAAGCACAACAACAAGCCCAACAACAGGGTCAACATGGCCATCAGCAACAAGGTCAACATGGTTATAACGGTGCAGGTGCCGCTGGTCATACTGGAAATCAAAATGGTGATAGACCGCTACCTAACTTGCCTGATAAGAATGGTAGATTCTCTCCATTGGCTAACAACCAAAACCAACATCAACATCAATATGGATCAAACATTCAACAACAACCAACTGCTGCACATGAACCAACAAGAACTCAACAACATAGTGGTGCTGCTGATGGTTCTGCTAATGAATCCAAGAAGGGCTTTTTCGGAAAAGTGTTTGGTTGTTGTGCTTAGTTTTAATTTGTTTGTCTCTTTTTTATTTTATTTTCCTACTCCTATTATTATTAATTTTTATTCTCCTTCTATCCCAAATCCATCCATCTATCCAACCCCATCTTTCCCATTAATGCGTTTCTGAATTTCCGTTTTCCTCATCTCTCTGTTTGTTTGTTCCAAGTTTAGATGTCTTCTTTTTTTTCTTCCTCTACTACTCCTTTGTTTTGTTTTACTACCGTCTCGAAATACATCCATCTCAATAATTGCCGGCATTCCATTTCGTCTCTTCTCTCCATCAAATATACAACGATTCAACTTTGTACTTTTTATCCCGTGAATATAGTCATTAGCCTTTTTTCAATTTCTGTTTCTGTTTCTGTTTCTGTTTCTATTTTTCTTTCTCTTCATCCTTTTCTCCTAGCATTTTTCTTTAATCAATTCTTAAAATTTATGTTTCATCATCCTAGTTCCGTTCTATTTGTCTCTTTTTATCCTTTCATTCTGTCCTACTTTAAGGTCATACATCTACTTAACTTTTTGTCATTTCCTTAATTGTTTTTCCACTCCATCTCTTTAATTCTTTCTCTACAATAACCTTACTGTCAATTTCATAGAGTTATACTTTCTACCCAAGTATGTGAATTATCCCAACAACAACAATTCATAATTAAATAACGAGCATTCATATTCAAATCGAACAGATGGAAGGCAATCAATACCCACCATGAAACTATTTCATTCATTCACAATCAGTCCTATAATTCAATGCATCACATCCATTTTTCTATGAGGTCACATATATTAAAAACTTGTTTTGCTATCTTGTGTTGTACCAATTTACATCACAAATTCTCCATTCGTTTTAACTTGTTTGAACTTTCAATTTGTCATACCATTTCAATCTCCTAGTTGAACTTCTACACACTCTTGGTAATTGTTGCTTATATACCATACCATTTAACACCTTCACTCCCTTTATACATGATCTGTTGAAACCCTTTGCTACTAGCTCTAACTTTTGCTGTTAGTTGACCATCAAACAAGCATGGATTTTAGAGATCCATTGCTCATTACTTACCACATTACAATTAATACACACACATGGCCAATCAATCACCCAAGATTCTAACTGATTTGCAATGCTTTTCAACATTTCTAGATATTCTCATATTGATTTCCAGTATACTGTTGCTTTTTCTTGCTAGAGATTGAACAATTCTTTATAATCAAATTCCAAAATTTCTATTACTCATACGGTGCTTCACCCAGTTTTCGGTTTTCACTAAGTTATATTGATCAGTTTTTGCCTTCAATGAATTCATTTATCTTCCAGTTTCGGGTGTCTCAGTTACTCGCACAATTGATTTTAATTTTTCTTTCCTCTAAACAACTGCACTGTTTCCATTTATTATAATAATGCATCAATTATCCCACATTGTTCGGTCAAATTTGCATTTGCCTTTTTTATTTCCCATGGAATATGCCCTTTTGTCCTGCAATCCCAACTTTTACTTCTAATTCCTTAACTATCACTTATAAGGACCGTTTAACGTATAACGAGCTTCTGGTTTTTATTCTTTCCTTTTTTCTTTCAATGTCTGAATTTGTTAATTCTACTAGTTTCCCAATGCTGATATTACCTGCGTTTTACCTTTTTTCTCTTCGATTTGCGTTTCCATATCCACTATACGTTTCATAACTTTACTCTCATGATATATCTTTATATCGTGTTAACTTTGTCTGTTTGACTTTGACCTTTTCATTTTAATGGAGTATACTTGTATCCTCTTTTTTATACAGTATACTGCATGTCATACAATATTGATCAAATTTTGATTATATAAGAATTGGTAAATTTCTACAGCTGAATGGACCAGCTAACTTAATTCTGGAATCGGTCTATCTCTCTCGCAATTCAAGAGAATTTGATATATATATATATATATATATACATACTGCAAATTATTAATCACAAATTAACAGATAGGAATTTATTCCAGATTGCACGTAGAAGTGTATATAGAAACAAATTAGTTAAAGGCTTAAGAATATAAGATAAAAAGGAGAGTAAATATTAAACAAAAGCAGCACCAAAAGCAATGGACAGATATGATCTATCGTGTTCTGTAAAGTATAACCTCGTGTAAGTTAAAATTTGGGGCCGAACAAATAAAGAACTAAATTTCAAATTTGTTGGATTTATAAAAGTGCATGCATGTAGTGTGTACCATGTACCATGAAGCATTGAATTATAATTTGCGTGATGACAGGAATGATACCCACTAGAATTAAAATAATTGATAAGCACATTTGAATGCGACAGCCTGTATTGGTGACCGTAAGAAAGAGATTTAGTTCCATCTATGAGCTTCGTCTCCTTCAGCCCATTCTCTTTCAAGATAACCGAGCTCCTTCTTAACTCTCTTAACTGTTTCAACATCACCCATATTCTTTCCCAAATTATCACTAATCTTGATAGCTGGATGACCATTAGCAGAACTCAACTTGATAACAATGTTCAAAGGAGAAGAATCTTTAAAATCATTACTTAAGTTAGTACCAATACCAAAACTTGCCTTCAATCCTAACTCATCAGCACGTTCTTTGTACTTGATACATTTGTCAACGTTCAAACTATCTGAAAAGCAAATAATTTTGGAAAACTTGGGTAACTTCAAAACATCATAAAAGTGATGAGCAATCTTAGATGCATATTGCAATGGATCACCTGAATCTTGTCTAACACCAATGTAATATTGTGAGTATGGTTCATGGAAAACTTTCAAAAATGCATCTGTTCCAAAAGTATCGGTCAAAGCCAACCCGGCATTCTCATTACCCATTGTTTTCAACCAACAATCCATTGCCTTCTTATTGGCGTTCACATAATCTTGAGTAATAGCAGCAATACCCATCATCCATTCATGGCCGACGGTACCGATAGGCTTCAATCCAAACTGTTTGGCAAAGTAAATATTTGATGTACCAAGCAATAGTTCAGGATGACCAGATTTCTTGGCACCATCAACTAAACCAGTCATAACTAATTCATGTGATTTCAATGATCTTCTTCTTCTTGTACCAAATTCAGAAAATGCACATCCATGTGCCACCAATTTTTGTGCTTTCAAAGAAGCTTGCTGAACTTGTCCATCGTTTGTCCAATTAGTGTCAACAAATCTGAAATAGGACTCGGAGACAAGTGCCAAGATTGGAATTTCATAAAGTGTTGTATCGACCCATTTTCCAGTAATGGTAATTTCAAAATCTTCTATTTTGGAATCATCTTCACTATTTTCAAATGTGATTTGTGTCTTTGGATCCAATTTAAAAGTTTCAATGAATTTCAAATATGTTGATGGTAAAAATGGAACCTCTTTTTGCAAATATTCAATCTCTTCTTTGGTAAAGCTTAAGTTCGCCAATTGGTAGATTTGACTCTTCAACCAGTTGATAGCTTTCATATTCAATTTTTTCAATGCTGAGGTTCTGTTTGTGTACTTAAAAGTTACTGTATCATTTGGAAAGTTGTCGTAGATTGCAGCATGCATCGTGATTTTGTACAAATCAGTATCCAAAAAGGACGTTATAACTTGGTCTTTTGGCATGACTGTTAGTGATCTGTAATTCTCTGTGTGGAAATTAACAAATAACAAGTGGTTGTAAAGATTTGGTATGCCTTTCTTTGAATTTCACCCATGTGTTATAGTGTTTAAGATAGGTCCGCTAATTCTATCAATTTGCCCGTGACTGTTTTATGTGGCGGCGGTATACCGTATCTGTCCGCGGATTGGATCATTTCGGACAGCGTTACAATTCGAATTCTGTGCAGGCCGCCTATTGCCCAGTTAACAGCATTACTATTTGTTCTAAACTACAGTATAATACTCATAGAAACTAGAATACAATATAATATAGAGCTAAATAGAAAACTCAAAAACACAGCAAAATAAAGATTAATATCAAAATAAAGAATAAAAAGAAAAAAGAATAGACAAGAATTAGAGCTATAACTAGGTATTTTTTTGAAAAAGCAAAGGTTCAATTTGGAGTTCTCTTCTCATTAGAAGATAGTATCGTCTCCTAAATCACCAACGTTTGAATCATCCAAAAACAACTTTGAATTTTTCATCTCAAATTCATTCAAGCCGAAGACTTTGACGTTTTGCAAAGCAGTGATTCTGCCATTACCGTGGTTCGAATTTATGATAATCATCACTCTGTCAACCTCAACAACATCCAAAATATCATGAATCTGCTTTGTCATTGGAAATTGTTGGTAATGTTCAGCCGATCTGATACTGTAATCGAATTCACTCACTTTAACAAAACCTTTCATAGCCTTCACGCTGAAATCTTGGTTGTAGAACTTGGAAACGATATTGAAGAAATTTTTGTAATCTTTTTTATATTTTGGCTTGACTGCCAACTCCAATGATTTTGGAGCAACATCAAGCATATAATTGGCTTGTCTTGAATGATATATTCCAACTTGTTGCACATATATTGGCTGGCTCAACTGAATAGTAAACAAGACAGGAATATCTTCAACAAGGCATTGCCAGTAACTGTTGTCTTCAATTAATGCATGTGTTGGCGAGTTGATATCAGTGGTCAATTCAATACCTTGCAGACCAATCAAATACCTTTTATTACCCATGAAAGTTCTCTTGAACCAATCAGATATACCATTACGGACTCTGTCCCAAAACTCAGTTCTCAGTCTTTTCAATTTCGGTAGTGTTGTCAACTTATGCACGACTCTACCACCTTGCTGTGGGGTGGCATAGTTGACCATACTAGTTCTTCCCTGGAAACTATTGTTAGTGAGCTCCACATTGACTGCACTTTTCACGGCTTGGGTGATTAATTTCGGATCCAGAACAGCACCATCCTCTGCAGGATAATGTTCCTCAAGCTCTCTTTTGAGATAACCTATGCTTTCTTTGATGGAGTGATGTATTTGATCAACAGACTTCTTTAAGTCATCTCTGGAAATGAAGGACAATCCATCCCTCTTACTATTTTCTTGGTACAGCATGTTCCAATCTGGATCCACCCCAGAATTTTTGACTTTGCTTGTCACAATATCCTCAATAAATTTCACAACAGTAGGGGCAAGCTGTATTTCTCCTTGCTGCTCAGAAACAGGAATGTTATCAGGAAGTTGACTCATGATGGCATTATGGATTTGAATGTCTAGACCAGCAAACTTTCTATCAATGGCCTCTTTCCAAACTTTGAAATCATTCAGCGAAGACTTCAAATGGCCCAGAGCTTCATTCACCTTCATCAGTTCACCAGTGAAATATGAAGAAAGCTCACTAGAGTCAGAATCATCCCCATGTTTTTGTCCAATTTCAAATGAAGGTGAAACTTGTTTCAAATTTTGTAACTCTTCGTCAATGGTATCAATTTGACGCTTTAATTCCGTGTTATCTCCATTCAATGACATTGAATTCAGCCTATCGGAAATTGCACCATAGTCAGAATGTATATTTTCAATTTCATTTTTTATATGTGAAGTCAGTTCCTTATTTTGATCGGCTAAAGTCCTGTAACGAGAATCTATTAAGGACTGGGATTTCGATAATTCATTCAGTTGTCTTTCAATTTTGTGGAATTTTGTGAGAACAAATGAGGAGTCTATATTTGATGGAGGCTGGGGATTCAAATAGTTTGAACAAAGCAAGATGGACACGACAATGACAACAATTGGAATAACAATGAAAATAAATGTTTCCCTTCTCACACTTCCATATGGCTCAAATTCTGGGTCGACTATCGGCTCATCAGGTAAATCTTCGATAGAAAGACAATCAGTATCAAAATCTGTTGCTTCTCTACCATCTTCTTCATCATCCTCATCAAGAATATAACATTCGCCCGGGCGTTCCATATAATAAGGATTGTGAACAGTCTCAGCATTCTTTTTGAAATACGCAATATCTGCTTTCAATTCTTGACTATCACGCGTGTAATCTTCTTCATCACTTGAAATGTAATCGGATGCCAAATGTGTATCTTTGTAGTCTGGGTCAGTCACATCTTCAGAGAGTAGTGTTGATGAGTCCTCGTTACCATTGTGATCACGAATCATTGAAGAGTCTGTCGAACTTCGTTGGTGAATGTGACGACCTTCCTTAATGTTATCATTATGAGTGGTTTCATTCAAATCAGTATCAGTTCCATAATGAACGCTACCACCAGTGAAATTCACGTAACGTTTTTGTTTGATTTGTTTTATAGCCAAGTTGTGATCAACCTCCTCGTTCAAGGTTGCAATGTCGGATTTATCCAACACAAATGAGTCTGTTGTAATTTCAAAGTTGTCACTTGGAACTCTCAGCTTGATGGAATGAGAACCCATTGTCCTGAGTAATAAGATTGGTAATAGTTGATCAGTAGGTGTGTGAGTTTTTCTTAATTTGGGGTGGATGGGATGGACAGGGACACTCAATGAAACAAGAGACAAAGGCAAATGGGAACTGGAAATTGTATGGGCAACGGCAAAACACAGCAGCAACAGTCTGGTTAAAATTGTTGACAGTTGAATTCGACTATATGCTCAGGCGGAAGATGTTGTTGGCGTATGGTATCTGGTGTCTGGTGTTTCTTACGTGTTGGTGGGAAAAGGGAAAAGGAAAAGAATCTGAATTCAAATTTCCCGCACTAAAAAGCAGTCCCTATTCACTTTACCGGATGAGGAAATGTTCCAGAATTGATACGCTCGCAAACTGCAATGGCTGGTTAAATCGATTCGAGACATTCTACGATAATCTATTCTCTGCCTACTTAAGTATCGGTTTCAAATATCAAAATAGAATTGTATTAAATGAATCCAACTAGTCAACGTATAAATACTATACCCCTATATATTGTACCCTATTGGTTTGCCACTTGTGGTTGTTGTTCGGTTGTAGAGGCAGATGTAGATGTTTCCCATGGTTTTCTTCTTTCTTTGAGTTTGTGCTCAGATGCACTGTTAGGATCCAATGTCACATCTGGAATCTGCTTGATTCCAGGAATCGGTTTGTTATTCACTATCAAATCCACTAATTCTTCATAATTTGATGAGTATGGTGGATTGCCATTTGTATTTTCATCAACATCAGAAGGTTCTTTGTTTGTGGAGGTTGTGTTTGTGGTCGGGTCTGTCTCTTTGGAGGGATTGTAAGATGCCTTCCATTTTAAATAATCATCCAAGTCAAGTATGTTATTTGTCTGTGTGCAAAAAAAGTAAACCTTTGCTTGAAGTGATAACTGATTCTTTTCTTCTGGTTTGATCTTGTTGAAATCAAACTTGCCTTCTGCTATATCCTTCTTGATCTCGACATCAGATTCACTCCGTAAAGCTAAAAACTGTTTCTGGATTTCATTCAATCCACTGAGATACTCTTTGTTGGAGTTAAAGTCATAGTGATAAAACAGTTTGTAAACTTCCTTTTGATCTGGTAATTCTGAGTCTGGCATGATGCGTAGAAGCTATTGGCATGTTCTTCGTAAGATACAAGTTGTCTACATGGCACGATTAAGATAAGGGAAGTGGAGTCCTAATTTGACACGAGCTCGAGAATCGGGAGACTGTTTGGCTTTAGCTTTTTACGCTTTAGCGAATGCTCATCTACGTATTGTCTTAATTCTTAATTCTTGATTTTTGGTTCTTGATTCTAGATTCTCATATTGATGACCTGAATCATATGAATGGTAAATAACCATCTTTGTAAAGTAGGTTTTATTTCTACAAGGACTATTACATATGAGTTATTGAGCTGTTTTTTATCAAATTCTGTACTTACTTATCTCCTTGGGGCCTGGCGGCCCGGGTCATATGCCAATTTTCACTTAAATGAAACTTGTATTCGGAAGCCAAAATATTATACAGTAATGCTAAATAACATCATCCTTGATGAGTGAACTAACAGAATAGACAATTTGTGCTTGCCTATTATGTTCTCATCTTTTTTTTGTATATGCAACGTACCTATGTGACACGGAACACGGGAACGTTCTCAAAGATTTTCAACACTCTCTAATATGGTCTCTCATCTTCTATATCTTTCTTTTCCAATGGATTGTAACGCAAGAATTTCTCAATCAAATCGACATGTGTTAATACCATTCTTCTGCAACAATATCTCTTGAGTTGTAATTCATCTAGAGCATCACCTTCAGTCATACCATTCTGTAGAAGTTCTAGGTAGGCTTCCCACTTGTCACCAACAACTTTACCACATGAAAAACATCTGACAGGAATAATCATTTTGAGTAGAGTTAACTGGGAATGATGTTTATAATGTTCGTGAATAAGATATGATGGAGAAACGTTAACGGTACGTACAGTTAGTTAAGAGCAAAATGTTTGTGTGCGTTACCAAAATCGAAAATTTTCAATGCTGGCTGTGCAGCTGAGCATAAAAATTTCACTGCACGTGACTCGCTGCTCAAAAATATTTTATTGAAAATTTTTGGATTTTTTTTATCTATCAAAAAAGATGTACTTCATCTCTTTGTTAGTTGAATCACTTATCCGCAACAATACCCATATTCTATCTATTCTACTATCCATTGGAATATTGGTTTCAAAAATGACTGTCAGTGCAAATGATTGGAAATTTGGTTTCAATGCTGGTGGGAAGATTCTACCAGAAGGAGAGTTGATTTCACCTGATGGAAAGTTTTCGTTGGTTCTTTTCAAATCACAAATCAGAGTTTTTTCTTTATCAACAAGACAAAGTGTTAGAAGTATCAAAGTGAATGATCTCTCTGATGTAGTGGACACTGCTTTCAGTAAGCGCAATTCATCAGCAATCTACTTGTTTACTAAAACCAGTAAGATTATCACGATCAACTGGAAAGACAGAGTTGCAAATCCAATAATTAAAGAAAAGACACTGAAATTTTCAACTACCCCATTTGGTTCTATCCTAAAGTTCCTAAAGATGGACGCTACGGAAGAATTATTCTATTTTATTACAGGTAAACAAGCTTCCAATGCCCAAAAGATTTACACCAGATACATCGTTAAAACAGGATTAGGCCAAGATGTTGTTGAGCTTGGTAATGTTAAAAATGCAACCCTTTTCAATCACTCTATCAATAAAAACAGAATCGTCTTTTTCACAACTAAGAACACCCTTCATTATGCTGAGTTTATCAATAATGACGAAGAAATAGAACTGCACACAGTCAACTTTCAGTTCAAAACACAGGTCACATCTCTTGCAATTACTAGTGGAGATGATGCAATTATCGCAGCTGGTACATCATCAGGTATCATTCAAGTTGTCTACGTTCATGACCAAACGAGACCTCAAAGACTACTTAAATGGCACATTGACCAAGTGAAAGCTCTTAGCTTTAACCATGATGATAATTATTTGTTGTCTGGTGGTTTGGAAAAAGTTTTGTGTTTTTGGAATCTTGAAAGTGATAAGCAACAGTTTCTACCAAGATTATCGGGAACTATTGAGAAAATTATACTTCAAGAAGGAAATGAAGATCTTTATGGTATTTATACTAAGTTGAATGATGATAGTGATTTTGAATATATTGTGTTGAATGCCGTTGATCTTGTGTCCAGGCTAAATGTGAATGGAGTTAGAGCCAAATTTGCAAGCTCTGTTGAATGGGTCACCAAAGATAAAAAGAGACTACGCAAGCAACAAATTAACTTGAATAATGATAACAACACAAAAGTTAAGCATGATTTCACAGCTGATTTCCTTGTCCATGACATTTCGAAACTTGTTTATGTTCCTTCCGGTTCTTTCTTACAAGCATATGATGTTGCTAAGAATGAGCAATCCTTTGTCACAGCAATTGCACCAACGATACAAGCCGGTAAAGTCAGAAGTGAGACATTAATTCAAGATCCAACCATTGAACATTTTGCTTTCTCCAGTGATGGAAAGTGGATGTGCACTTTTGATTCCCTTTCCACCCCAGAGCTGGATGATCTAATGTCTGCAAACGATATCAAATATTCTTTGAAATTTTGGATGTTCGTTGATAATTTAAACGGTAAAAGCTTGGAATCCGGTCACTGGGAGCTTACAACCAAAATCATCGATCCACATGGGCTGGGTGTTCCCATTTGTGAGATACATCCATCGCCAGCATCATATCATGAAGGTCATGCTTTTGTCACTGCAGATATCAACGGAAATTTGAGATTATGGAAGCCAAAGTTTCCAAAGAAAGTGTTCAGAGATCTTGGACATGCTACTTCCAATAAAAAGCTACAACAAACTGCCTGGACCTTAAGAAAAATCAGAAGAAGAACTGGAAAGTTGGAAACAGGTGCTGTTAGTATCTCATGGTCAACTGATTCTTCACTAATTGCATTAGCTCAGGATACGTCGATAATTTTAGTTGATGCAGATACATTCGAAGACATAGAAGATGTAACACTTCCATCATTAGCGGGGTCCAGAATTCGCTCATTGAATATTGTGGATAACAATTTGATTATAGTGGCCAAAAACAGAATAGTTTCTTTCAATTTATTGACATTTGCTTCAAATGAATTATCTGTGAAGGTCAACACACCAATTGGTGCGAAACATCTAATTTCTGTTGATCATGAAAGAAATATGATTTGTTTGGGTGTAAACTATTATACGTCCACTTATGATACAGCTTCAAGAATATATGTGCTTACCCCGGACAATTTGAAACCAGTGTACATTGTTAACTACATGTCACTCATCTCTTCCATTACATATTCTTCTGCTCATTCAGGTTTTGTGTTGCTGGATATTTTTTCCAACATTGGCTATTTGACTTGCTCGGTCGGTAACATATTCACACAAGAAGAAACAGAGGAAGAAAAAGCATTTGAGATGAATACTTTGTTATCTAATGCTAAGCAAATGGCTACTGTAAAGCAACAAAATAACAAGTCAGACTCAATGGATGTTGATATAGATGATGAATTGAGTCACAAACTACTTAATGCCACGATTTTTGAACCTGTTTTGGAAAACATTGAGAACCTTCCTATGGAAGCATTATTTGAGAGAGTGATGAGAGTGATATGATAGTCATCAAAACTAAGTTTAATACTTATGTACTTTTTTAATAGAAATCAAATCAAAGCATGTAAAAAGTTTCGGCGTAATGATTATGGTAATCTGATAACCTAGTTGTAAATTGTGACATGCACGACCCGGCCTGATTTCTTGCTCGCTCGGGGACTGAGATAACAAATCTCATGACAAGAACTGTAAAGGTTAACCATATGTTTCTGACTCCAACTTAAAAGATATCAAGCACAATACACTCACAAAGCATTTACTAGTTGAAATCACTTTACTGGAAGCATTTTTTATAACTGTTCCACAATAGCGAAAGAAATACAACAATACAACACCGTCAAAAATGGGTACTTTTGGAACCAAGACATTCAGATCAAAAAGACAACAAGCCGAGTATGAAAAGTCTTTTCTCGGGATGTACCAGAAATTAGTGAAGAAAAACTCCTTTGTGTTTCTTGGTATACCAATGATGGGCTCTGTTGCAATAGGATCTGTCCTTTTATCAAATTTTACTGCTATTAGATTTGAAAGGCACGATGCTAAGGTCAAAGAGTTAGACGAAGAAGAATCCTTAAAGTTAGCAACACAAAAGAAAAAGAAAGTTGACATCAATGAAGAATATTATAAGTTACAGGGCTTGCTTGATAGTCATGAAAATTGGGAAAATAAGAGGGTCGAAAGATTACCAGGAGAAGGTGAGAATGTTTGGTAAAGGTCAATTTGCATATGCTTAGCTGAAGGTAATGGACAAGAGTCCTAGTTCAAATTCCTTTCCGTTGCATAATTCCTATATATAGTTATTTTATTTATTATTCATGTCTACTTTAATGAAGGTTAAAAACACATTTAATTTGAAACAGTAATTTTCAATATCATGGATTCGAACTGTTGTTTGCAGGACGGCTATTGTATTCGTGACTCCTGAGCGGTGAGCGCTAGCTTTTTTTTTTTTTCATGAATGCTCAGGCCTCATCACAACTTTGTTCCCTCATCTTGAATCTTTATGAACAGTTAATTCATTAGTCAATTCTTTATTTATTATTGATCTTATCCTATATTTATACAATCTGGATTGATAGTTGAAATGGTTTCATTTTCCTGTGAAGTTTGCAACGATACCATCGTTAAAAGAAAGTTGGCTCAACATCAAAGACAATGCAGAGGAGCGTTTTTCACATGTATCGACTGCAACACCACATTTTATAACAACGAACATAATGGACATACTAGCTGTATATCAGAAGCTGAAAAGTATGAAAAAGGATTATACAAAGGAAAAAAGAACAACAAGAATAACAAAAAGTCTAATACCACCCAAGAGAGCTTGAACAGGAAGTCTAATTCCAACGAAGAGACTGTAAAGGAGCCAGTTAAGCCAGTGTCCAGTTCCAAAAAAGATGTGAATGACGAGAAGAAATCTACCAAACCATCCAAGAAAGAAGAAAATAGTTTTGATTTGAACAAGTACGTTAAAGGAAATCATGCAGTCTCACTTTATAAGATATTTAAGAGTGCTAAAAAAGATAAAGCAGGTATCAAAGATAAGTCACATTTGTTGAAGCTACTCAAGATATCTGTTCAAGATGATGGAAGCTTTATTTTGACTATTTGAAAACCAAGATACAGCGAGCCGAATTCCAAACTTTTTTAAAGCTTAAAATTTCATATGTAGGGTGTTCAAAATTTTAATTACATAATTAAAAATGCATATGCATCGAAGACTCATAATTCATCAATAGGATATTCATTGTATTTCAATCTGCAATCTTTCTATTTAGGCATCTTAACATCTTCGTATAAAAATTTCCAAGCGTTGATGAGGGAAATGATAAGTTATCCAAAAAGTAATCTGGTAAGAGCTTTTTAAGCAGTTTCACATTTTCGTTCCAATCATCTTCATAATTATCTGGCTTTTGCAAGAGCGGGATGTATACAATATCGCTCTTTCCTGATTTGCTGACAATCAATTGGTAGTATAGACGTGCTGTATCTCCCACTTGTTTCAAACTGAATGTTAAACTGTCCTCATTCTCTTCAAAATTAGAGCAACTGGATCGTGTTAGAATTTCCAAAATTTCCAATTTTGTGTTGGATAGGTCTATTCTGTTAACAGCTTCCTCCACATTTTTTATACTTCGTTTCATTTCTTGTTTTAACTCTTGGTTTTCTTCATACAACCTTTTCTTCTCCCGCTTCAACTTTTCAACTTGATGTTTCAAATTGTCAAACTCTAATCTACTTTCGTTTTCTATTTGCATAACGTTCAGAGTGTTCTTCAAATTTATATTTTCCTTTGTCAAATTGGTAATCAAACTATCGGCAGCATGGGCTTTTCTCTCGGCCACCTTTTTGTAATCTTTGAATAATTTGGCGATGTTATTATCCGTTGCTTCTTTTAACAAATGCTTGAGTGACTTAATATCATTTTTTCTGAACAGTTGCCCAATATGGTGGTCTGTGGGCAGTTTGGCGTCGTCTAATTTTTCAGGATCAGAAGCATCAGCGTTGGTGGAATTTGGCGCTTTCTTAGGTTTTTTGGAACTTGTAACAGGCTCCTCTGAGGATACAACTGCAGGTCTTTTGTTGGTCTCGAGCGTTGCTGTATCGGTTGATTCATGATTTTGCGACACTATACCCAGGTTTTCATTCGTAGGAACACCTTTTCGGACTTCTTCTGATTCAATTGAAGCAGGAACGGTTGACTCCGATTCCTTTGTGCTTGATGATGTCTCATCTGTTTTATTCTCTTTTTCTTCAGCCATAGTTTCATCATCAATTTCAGCAACATTCTCTTTCTCAAACAATACTTCATTAGCAGATCCTTTCAAATTGCTAGAGAATTGATGTTCTTTATTATCATTTACATCATCAGAGGTGTTTTTATTGCTATTGTTGTGGTTTTTGGAAGTGTTCGACACATGATCAATTTTGGGACTCATACTTCTATTAGAATGACTGCTGGGTATTCTCTGCTTCTTATATGATGATCTGGTTCTAGACATGTGGATAAATATAAATTGGTGAATTGACAATATTGATTTAGACGTACAAGTCGAAGATGAAGAGCAGGGAACTAAAACAAAATTACGCGTCTCATGTCAAACATGTTGTAGTGCGTCTCTCACGATTCACGCACGACCTCATAGTCTGTAGCAGCATGTGAAAAGCTATAGCATGATTCGCCGAGAAACTCACACTTCCGTTGGCGAATCAGCACATAAAAAAACTGGACGAGTTGGGAATCGAACCCAAGACCTCTTGCATGCTAAGCAAGCGCGCTACCAACTGCGCCACACGCCCTAAACTGTGTGATGAAACGATTCGGTCGCAGATTGATTATTATAGTTGTTTTTTTTTTTTATATTATATTATATTATCTTGATCATTTCTTTCTTCATAAGAAAAGTAAAATAAGATAATCATGAAGAAGAGGAAATACAGGATTATTTATAATCCTCAAAACTAACAAATAAGAAAATCAAAAGTAACTCAAAACTCATAAGTAGAAGCAAATAGAAACCAATAGAAA
>JAKTRY010000119.1:0-48823 GCA_030579935.1 Ambrosiozyma cicatricosa | reverse complement strand
TAATATTTTTTGAATCTTTTCAGTTGGAGGTGGCGTGTACATGAGTCTATCATCTGAATGGTTTATGGCAATTGAGACATTAGTCCCAACTCTTGATCTTGATGTCACAGGATTTATTTTTGTTGTTTTAAACCAACTTGAAAGATAGTCAGCCAGATGAGAATATTTATTTCTCACTTTTGATATTGTATGTTGTTGAATTATTGTGCTGTTGGTGATGGACTTTCCATTTTTATTCTGAGGTCTTTGATAAACTTATCTAGCTTCTTTTCTGGACAGCTTGAATGTTGATCAAAGAAGTACAGTGTTGAATCTGTGTACGTATAAATCACTAAGACTCGAACTTGGAGTGGTGAATCATAAAGTGGTGGTAACTTATTTAATGAGGAGTTCAGTTTGGGTGTCGAATTCACGCCGTTAACAAGAATTCCAAGGTAAACAAATCTTGAATCATTTATGGCGCGCATTTCCGTTGTTGTATTTGAGATCGTTTCAGGCAGGTCAGTTGGACAGTTGTCTGTTCTATAACGTATCGATTTAAAAAAGTTAAGAGCCAATCCTGAATCAATTTCAAAAGCTTTTAGTAGTTTGAGAAAGGTTGAGGCTGACGATGTATCCGAAAAGCTTACAATGACATCATCTGCCATCAACATCATACATATTTATCATTTATAATCTAATTAACATTTTTACATTTTTACAAATTTCTCATTTTTTACAAATTTTCATTTCTATAGATTTTTAGTATTTACACATTTTTTACACTTAGTTTACACTTTATATACCCTTCTTCTTTTTTTTACATTCTCACGCGTTTATAAGTTTTGATCTTTTAATCGTTTTTTTTTATCTAATTTTTTTTACCTACCTTCAGGGGACACAAGCTCTCATTAGATTTTAAGGTCGAAAACCCCTGGTGTCAATTTTGCTGAATCCGGTCTTGCAGAGACAGCGTTTGATCGTTTTTATAGTCCCGACGGGTCATGAAAATTTACGTTTTCACATTTTCACATTTTCACATTTTTTACTTAAGCTTTAGCCTTTTTCATTTCTTTACAATTTTTTACATTTTTAAACATTTTCAGTTTTTTACACTCCGAAGTACATATATTTACCTTTTTTTAACCTATGTAATTGAGGGGAAACATGTTCTCTTTTGATTAAGGTCGCAAACCCCTGTGATCGTTCTTAAAGTCATAGCGACCTCGGCGGAGATTGACTATGGGCATTACCCTTGTGTGGCCTAGCCCTTAATCACTAGAACATGTACAAGCCTGGCTTCTGTGTATAAAATTAAAACGAGAAATTAATATTTTTTAGATTTGACATTTTAACTTTTTAATTAACATAATTTACATAATTTACATAATTTACATAACATTTTTAACATTTTTTACATTAAGCAACACTTTTTACATTCTTTATACCCTTTTTCATTTTTTTGCACAATTTCCACATTAATTATTTTATACATAAAATTTCATATTTTTTAAAATTTCACTTTTCATTAAAAATTTTAATTCTTTACATATACGTATTTACCTAATCAAAATTGAATTTGTTTCATACACTTTTAACCTAAATTTAATATTAGATTAATGAAATATAGAGAACAATTTTAAATATATCCGACTTAACTTAATCCAACAAGCTGGCGTCATGGTAGTATATGTAAAACAAAACAATTTATTAACAAATAATTATTTCTTTCTCGATCTGATTTTATATTTTTTTTAACCTATATTAAAGTTTAATCTGTATATAGCTAAGTCTCACTATACAGGAAAACCAATCCAGTCAAATCAGGCAATCAGGATGATGAAATCCCGTCTAAAACATCACCCGGAGAGTGTCAATTAAGTGCGAAGGGAAGCACTGTTCAATTTTTCTGGTGGATGAACGCCATGTCAATGATTATTTTCTGCTCGTAAATCAACAAAACAGAAGTCGGGTTCGAACGTGGGACCAATCAAGTCGTTACCCTGGCGCCCCTCCAAATATGTCAGAGCTGTTAACCATTCATTCAGCTATTGAAATTTAATTAAAACTTGAAATTTTATATAGGTTAAAAAAAGACAGATATATATTAGACTTAGCCCTGCAAGATGATCCTGTGAATACCAAAAATCAGGCATTAATTAAAAAAAAAGAAAATCAATCTTTCAATATTAGATCAAGAGACACAAGAATATCAAAAAAAGATCAAAATAACGTCGCACATGCGTTATTAAAGGGCTAAGTTTAGACTAATCTCATAAATATGCAACCAACGATAAAAGTGGCAACATTTGAGACTGCTGAAAATTTGTAAGCAGCACCTTGGTAGGTGGAAAGTGAACCATCGAACCTTGGAACAACAGTACTGATGGAAGAGTCGTCATCTGCACCAGAGTTCTCAGAAGAGTTTAAGGAGCCGGAACCAGATTCAGAAGCACCCTCACCTGAGCCAGATGAGCCAGAGCCTTCCCCAGTACTAGATGAACCGGTTCCAGAGCCGAAACCGTTACCAGACGCTTCACCGTTACCAGAAGAGCCACAACCATTTCCATTTCCAGAACCAGAGTCGTTACCAAAACCTTCACCTTCACCAGAGTCAGAACCGTCGCCATAATTACCTGTTTCGTCTGGAACACTAGTGGAGTTAGAAGAGCCAATATCATTACCAGTACCTTCACCAGATCCAATGGAGCCAGAACCGTTACCAGACCCAGAATCTTCACCAGAACCAGAACTGCTACCAGCATCGGAGCCGGAACCACTTGATTTGTCCGGAACACTATTAGAGTTAGAAGAGCCAGAACCGTTGCCAGCAACAGAACTGTTAGCAGTACCACTACCAGAACCTTTACCAGATCCAGTAAAGCCAGAACCATTATCGGAACCAGAACCGTTACCATTACCAGTACCATTACCAGTACCATTACCAGTACCATTACCAGTACCATTACCAGTACCATTACCAGTACCATTACCAGTACCATTACCAGTACCATTACCAGTACCAGGACCAGAGCAAGAGCCAGGACCAGAGCCAGAACCAGAGCCAGAACCAGAGCCAGAGCCAAAACCAGAACCAGAGCCAGAACCAGAGCCAGTATCTGAGCCAGTATCTGATCCAGAATCGGTACTGTTACCTGTACCGGAATCAGAGCCATTACTGAACTAGAGCCGTTACCAGAACCAGAACCAGATCCTTCACCAGAACCCGAACCGTTGTCAGAACCAAAACCAGGTCCATTTGGAGTGGAAGAGCCATTTGGACTTTCAGTAATAGTCACAGTTGATCCATTTTGATTCGTGGTTGTCACAGCAGAGCCTGGACCGGTAGGATTTGAGCCAGAAGCACCAGATGGAGCAGTTGGATTTGAATCAGGATTGGCAGGGTTGGTTGGGTTAACATTTGGACCAGTAGGGTTAGAGTTTGTTGAAAAAGTGACAGTGATCACATTACTGTTATCGTCAGTGGTACTTAATGAAGTTGGTTCAGAGTTTGGACTAGAAGGAGAAGTTGGGTTGGAGTCAGGACCAGATGGAGAAGTTGGGTTAGGATTTGGACCAGAGTTATTATCAGTGGTAGTAACTGTGATAACATTACCATTATTGTCGGTTGTGCTGTAAGTAGTTGGCTGAGGGTTAGTGTAAGCTTTATCAGGATTTGGTCCAGGACCAGGTGGAGTAGAGGAGGAAGTTTCAACATCAGGATTAGGACCAGGGTTAGTGGAAGTAGAGATTTCATCAGGGCTTGGACCAGGAGAAGTACTTATGGAAGCCCCAACATCAGGGTTTGGACCAGGGTTGGTGGAAGTTTCATCAGGGTTAGGACCAGGATTAGTGGAGGTGGAGGTGGTTGGCTCAGGGTTTGGACTGGTGTCAGAAGATGAAGATGAGCTTGAGTCAGGGTTTGGACCAGGATCAGGAGGAGTGGTTATTGAAGTGAAAGTATATGTATCAGGGTTTGGATCAGGACCAGGATTAGCGGAAGGAGATGGTTCTGGACCTGGACTATATGAAGTACTTGGAACGGTGGAAGTACTTGGCACAGCTGAGGTACTAGGAACAGTTGAAGAACTTAGAACAGTTGATGGGTTTGGAACACTCGAAGAGCTAGGAACACCTGGGGAATTTGGAACCATGGTAGTACATGGAACACTGGAGGAGATTGGGGTACCGGAAGAGTTAAGAATACTAGACGAACTAGGAACTCTGGAAGAACTTGGAACAGGGGTAGTATTAGGAACACTGGAAGAACTTGGAACAGGGGTAGTATTAGGAACACTGGAAGAACTTGGAACAGGGGTAGTATTAGGAACACTGGAAGAACTTGGAACAGGGGTAGTATTAGGAACACTGGAAGAACTTGGAACAGGAGTAGTATTTGGAACACGGGAAGAACCTGGAACAGGGGTGGTACTCGGAACACTAAAGGAACTTGGATTATGGGTAGTTGAGGAACTCAAAGATGAAGAAACTGTGGTAGTGGAACAGTTTTGACCAACATCGTGAGAGTCAGCTTGCCAAACAGTGTCTTCGAAACTCACTTTATTTCCATCAGGGTTAATAATACTGAAATCCAATGCAGCAACGGTCTTAAGCTGGGTGTACATAACCTTCATTGGGTAATAGAAATCCTCTTCCAAATAAACCGTAGCCGTAATAGATTTTGTGTGCTGATCATAAGACTTGTTAACAAACATAATGTTGGAAGCAGAATTATCATCATCGTTTGTGTTGTCAGGATCACAACGATCAAACGCAGAGTCATCTAACCAGGCCATGGCACCATCATCGATGGAATCCAAACTAAATGTGTACGCACCAGATGTAGGAGCTAAAATATAGATCAAAATAATTATAGTTAGTTAGCATCAAAACATTTTTGTGGGAAAAAGCTTTGGGGAAAAATGAACATACGAGTAAAATAAGCTAATAATTCAGCAGCAAAGTTACTGATATGTGTTTTAATACCATAAACCGTACCAGTATAAGGATTACGTGGACCAGTGATTGAGAAACTAGAATCAATAACCGTGATCTCACCTAGAAGAACCTTGTTTTTTGAATAAGCACCACGATACTAAACAGGATTGGAGAAATCTGTTCTGTCATCAAAAGTGTAATCATAAAGTCTAACAATAAACCAGGAGTTAATTCACCAGCAAAATAACAACCAATACTGTCATCACTAGCATAAGCACCAGTGACCAGAATTGATGCCAAAACACCTAAATATTTGAAAGGAAGCATCGTAATATTGGTATTTGAAGTTGATGATTTTATGATCAGGTGAATTGTCACAGTGATGGGAAAATCTCAATTGGACAGAAGGGTAGAGACTAAGTTCCTTTTATAATGAAACGGTTACATGGCCATATCGACAGAGAAATCTTTTCAGGAATTCAAATTTCCCAATCTTTCCATTGAGTGAAAATGGGCCAACTACTTCCTAGTTCAGATGAGCCAAATGGAGAAAGATAAAAAAGTAACAACGATTTGGATAACCCAAAACCAAAAAAAAAGCGGTACCAATAAGGAGACACTCTATCAGGCAAGACCTTGATCCACAAGCTTATAAAAAACTAAGTAGAGTATGGGTCAGAGTCAAACTCAAACTCTATTACCGTTAGCTTATAACAGCAACGTGTAAAAGGGGAATAACAGTAAGGTGTAGATCTTCCGATATTCTTCACCACACCTAGAGACAATTAATTGCCATCCTGATATGGAAACAGTAGCAAGACACAAACAGAACACATATTGAGAGTAGGGAGTGGGAGTAACAATGATGGAGACAGAGTGATGAATCTGATGATGCAAGATCATTGAAAATCAAGACCAGGATATCCAAACACGTATGGATATCATTACTCACTGTGGCAGACTGTTCGGATATATTATTGGATGTGATGGGATAGTTGGTTCACGGCAGTATTGAAAGTGATGCGTGTGTGATCTTGTATGTCGCAAGCAACCAGTGTTGATGGAAGATGGACGGCGATCTGAACCAAATGCCAACTCCAGTCAAGGAAATGCATCGGGTTCATGAGTTCAACATGGCTCACAATGGAATCACAAGAGCAAAAGATTTATTTTTCATCTTGATTGACATTGTTGATGATGGATTCGATAGGATGATGAGCGATCTTGAATACCGAGAAGACCTAGCTGTTTTCTGAGAGAGGGAACTGTTGAACAAATATTCATGTTGAAGCTTGCTGTTAACGCGCACAACGTCCTAGGAATCGAGAATTGATCTTGACCAATGAGCACACGTATTATACGTTGTAACTTGTACACGAGGCCCCTAAGTCTAAGCTCTTATTAATTTTTAATAGGTTATATGGTTAAATATAGATTTTGAAATATTTTAAAGAATAAACAACAATATACAATCGAGGTCAATAATCGAACAAGGTACTGGAAAAATAAAACCAACTATATGAACTACGGTCGCTTCGAACAGTACCGAGAAGTCAAAATTTCAGACAATATATTGCATGGTCCCTGCAGAATCGGGACGCTGTATATGTCTTTTGACTGCTGGATTGAGCTTGACTGAACTGACGACGGAAATTCTAAAGATTAAAAATATTGGATAAAGCAAATAGTAAGGTTCAGTCACGCTAGTGGTGTAATATTGAAAATAGCTTATAAGTAAGCAACTATAGTCGTATAGACTTACTAAAGTGGGATCTGCATCATGAACAGGAAGGATCAAATTGAAAATCAGTAATTATACCCCTTTTCAAACTCTGCAAGCAACATAAAAAGCAAAGACAAGATATGGAGTTTAAGGCCGATATTGAAGCCTAATATAGTAAGGGAGAAAATCAAACTTGGACATGGGGGAAACATAAACGCAGGACGAAATCAGCACATGAAAACAAGGACAAATTGCAAAAAAATCAAAGAAATCAAATCAAATACAGATAAAGCTAGAAATACTAAAAAATTGGAAACTAAATAGCAGAACAAACAAGAAAAGAGCATAATAGCTTAATACCACAACCTTAGAAAGGTAAAAACCAAGATCATTAGACAACATATCATATCAAAAAGAGGGAATGAAAACACACGAGTAAGCAAACGATTGACAATCCATCATACCAAAATGACCATGAAGATGTTCCAAACAACCACAATTGAAAATGCAAATTAGTAAACAAAATGGAACACAGGAACGGAACAGAACATAAGATCTACCTTCTGGATTGGGTGTGGCTTAAGTAAGTATGTGAGATTTGTGTAAATAGTAAGTGATATTGTAGCAATAGAAAAGACAAAAAACATCAGAAAAAATTCAAAGGTGACAAAGAACAACACCGAGACAAAATCGACAAAAAAACTAAAAAATGAAAAAAAAACGATGACATAAGAATCAAGAAGCTCGATAGTTTCTTCGAGGAATTATCATGAATATGAGAAAGTGTAATTGTAACGTTTAGTGAGCAAAACTCAATCATCGAGCGTTTGTTAGAAAAGTAGAATGTTGGTTATCGAGGACAGAGATAGCCATAAAGAAGTATAAAATCAAGCAACAGAGAATTCATACCGAAGCGAGACCGACAAGTAAAGATAAAGAAAGAGATGATAGTGACAACACTCAGACACTGCCATTCGATCTTACTGTCTGTAACCATTTGGATAAACACCAGGAGGAATCTGCACACTGTTTTGTTGTTGTTGAGCAACTTGCTGCAAACGGAAGAGCCTCTGTTGCTCTTGTTGTTTTTGGAAAGCTAGCTGTTGTTGGAGCATCTGTTGCTGTTGGATTTGCTGCTGGGCCTGTTGCTGAGCCTGCTGTTGCTGTTGTAAACGTTGCAGTTGTTGGATTGAACGTTCTCTTTGTAACATTTTATGGTGAGCCTGCTCTGCCTGTTGTTGTTGTTGCTGCTGTTGAATCTGTTGATTCGAGTATTGCTGTGGACGTGATTTTTGAGGAAGACCCGGCTGTTGTTGTTGTTGTAAGAACATTTGGATCTTTTGCATTTCTTGAATTAAAGCTGTAGGTGGCATCTGACCTCTCTGATGGTAACTACGGAGTTCTTGTTCAACTTGAATGATATGTTGATGTAGCAAAGGGGGTATCTGTAATTGTCTTTGAGGTTGACGCACTTGCTCAAGATCTCCAGATTGTTCAAATTGATTTTGAGCAAACGATCCAGGACCAGCAACACTATTCATCTGTTGTTGTTGTTGTTGGAATAATTGATTCATGTTTTGTGGTGGTAGAGGACCAACTGCCATTCCAGGGAGAGGAGGTAACTTTCCTTCCTTGATCAATTGAAGCAGTTCAGGCGGTGGTGGAATCTTACCTTCTTTAATCAATTGCAGCAGTTCAACAGGTGGCGGCGGAGGCAACGAACCTGGTTGACCTGGCATTGGAACGGACGTTGGAGGTGGAGGAGGCATTCCAGGAGGGAAACCCATATAAATAGGTGGTTGCCCATTTGGCATACCACCCCCAACAGGTGGTAGCATCGATTGTGTAGGTGTGGGTGCAAGTTTTTGATTATTCGAAGGTGCGGGACCAGGCAAAGATAAGCCAGGAGGGAGAGGAACGGAACCTAATGAAGAAGATGCGTTGGTGTCTGTAGTGACATTTTGCTTTGGTCTAAAGTCTGAATCTGATGGGGAAGAGGTAATCTGTGTGTTGTCTTCTGGGGAAGTTCCTAAAGAATCAGAATTTGATAATAACACTGGTGAACTAGAAACACTATT
The DNA here is from genome assembly GCA_030579935.1 of Ambrosiozyma cicatricosa. Lineage (NCBI taxonomy): Eukaryota > Fungi > Ascomycota > Pichiomycetes > Pichiales > Pichiaceae > Ambrosiozyma > Ambrosiozyma cicatricosa. Next base: position 40,105 of record JAKTRY010000119.1, on the reverse strand, counting down.
TTGATTAGTCTGTGTTTGAGTTTGCGATTGTGATTGTGGCTGGGATTTGAGACTGCTAGCACCAACCAAAGAGTTGAAAAATTGATTATCACGACTTTCTTGTTCCTTATCTTTCACAACAGTGAAATCATTTGAACTTGAGGCAGTTTCCTTGTCAGAGATAGCACTTGCATTTGATGTTGTGGCCTCAGTTGATTCAACTTGTGACTCTGGTCTGTATCCATGTTTCTTATGGAATTCCAACTTTTCTCTTTCAAAGTCTTCACAAGTGTGTGAACCAATCATTGTATATGAAGCAAAGTTAACGTCTGCCTTGAAATTGGTCTCTTCCATCCATTCAGGAACCTCTTCCTCTTCTTCAAAAATCTGTGAACGTTCAGAACGAAGGGAACGATCAAACCTCTTTTCCTTTGACACAACCCTGTTGTGTGAAGATGAACCGTTGTTGCTGTTGCTATTATTGCGTTTTTCTGATAAACCATGTTCTGCTGAGAACTTTTCACTGAAAGTCTTGAACTTTCTAGCAGGAGGTGGTATTTTCTTAGCATCTAATCTCCAAAATCCACGGTCAGGTAAAGGGGTATCTTTGAACAAAACAGCATTTTTCTTCAATCTCAACAGTTCACCATAGGTGTAAACCACATTAGGACCTTTTTGATTTTCCGAGTCAGACAGAAGTTGATGCTGGTCAGATTCTTCCTCTCCTTCAAGTTCTTCAAACATGTTTCGTTTTCTCAAGACAGGAGACTTTGACAGTTTTTTGTACTCGAAAGTAGGGGAGGTTCCGGGCATTGTAAAGATGAATTGGGTTTTTTGTTGAGGAGGATATAGGTAGGAAATTCAGGAGTTTGAGCCTATGATTGGAATTGCCTGATGTGACTTGTGTAAATGCTTCTATTTGGTGTAGATTAGGAACAGGTGGTGGATTGTTCAGTTGACTTGAGCTTACTGGGGTGTTGAAACTTGACCTTTGTGGCTCGATCGAATAGGCCTCTCACTCAGTAGTCAGTCTCACAATCTCAGAGGTGCACGCTTGCAGCGTGTGTGTGAGGGTTTTGTGAGTGTGTGACTTCTAAGTGACTTCTAAGCGGCGTAGTAAAATTTATCGACGCATGCAGGGTAACCGCTAACGTGACACGTCGATTTTCCGTCCCAAGCTCACGTGTACGGCCCCTTTACAAGTGATTTTCTTAGACGTTAGTTCACACAGGGTATTTTTTTGATTAAATCCTTTTTTTACCACCAATTGGAAAGAAGAGAAAAAAATTTCTGAGCAAATGCAAACAATTACAGAACAGAAAAAAAAATTGAAAGAAAAAGAAAATATGAAAACACACGTAAAACAGGTAAAAAACAACAACATGGAAAAACGAAATAAAGAAAAAAGAGAGGAAAGAACATAAGAAAAATACAAGTCGTAAAGAATGTACAAGAATCAGGAAGCCTCCAACTTGATGCTCCATTCGTCAAAGAAAAACTGTTGATTGAACTTTCTGAAAGTGGACTTCGAATTAAACACTTTTCTAGGCAATCCACAATCCACCAAATAATGTGTCATCTCATGTTTTTCAAAATACCCAAATTTGTAAATACTCATAATGGAATTCAATGGCAATCCAATGGAAACAATATACTTACTGAGCAGATACTCATTGAAATCACAGGATCCGGAAGATGCATCCAAACCAGAAGGAACGTGAAGAGACATGATCGGCAACTCAGATGAGTTACACCAGTTAACCAAATTAGCAGCCTCTGTGAATTCAGGATCTAACAAATCATTCAAACTAGAGTCGAAACCTTGCAATCCATCCAAAATAAACTCCAATGGTGAATCCAGTTTACTTAACAAGGTCTCCAATTGAGCAAATGATTTAACAGTCTTACCACCAACGGCTTCAAATATTTTTATTTGTGTACTCACACAAGGCAATAATTCATCCTCTGAATTATCATCGTGTAACAGATAAGTGATTGCCCTCACACCATGGTTGAAAAGTTGTCTTCCAGCAACCAAGGCAGTGGCACCTGAAATATTGTTACCGGCCAATAACAGCACCAATGGAGGGGTGTTGTGGTTACTATTTGTGATTCTAAATTTCCCAATGATATCCTTGACGATCAATCTTGCTATTTCTCTACCTGAGTTTTCGCTCAGGACATCCTCACTGACACCGAACTTCTGGCTTGTCATCATTTGAATCTCAGATAACTGTAAAGGAGAGCATGTTGGAATAGGACTGCCGTTCTCTGAAGACATCAAGGTCAATGCAGCATTTGCGATATGGGAACTTGAAACTCTATGACCGAATTGTTGAGGTGGTGGTGTTTGATGTTGGGTCTTTTGCTTGAATGATGGATGGCGTGATTCTTCAGCATCCACATACTTCACCACTTCCGAATCAGAACTATCATTAACATTGATTGAATCCCATTCATCTTTCTTGTTTTCTAACACCATTTCATGAATATCGTATTTGGTCTTTTGTGGTAATTTGTTATGTCCAACAAGTCTTTCCTCAGGCTTAGTCTTATCATTCATTGAAATCTCTTTGAAAACGGACTCTTTGTCAAACTTCTGTAAATTGGAAGCAAAATCAAACTCTTCAAGTTGTTCAACGTCTCTAGGTCCAGCTGATTCCCATTCATTATCGTGTCCATGACTCTGGGACTGTGAAACTGGTTCAGCGTAGTATTTATGCTGCTGTTGTTCTTCTTTGACTTTGTAACTCTGTCTTTTAGAACTCTCCTGTTGTTGTTGTTGTTGTTGTTGTTGTAATTGAGATTTTTGCTTGTCTTTATTTTTCAGTGCTTTCTTATCTCTCTTCTTTTGAGGTAATGCAATAACTTTCAAATCTTGAATCTGATTTCCTTGTAAAAAAAGCTCTTTTTCAACCTTGTTTGAACCATCAAGGTACTGAGAGTGGGAGACAACTAGCGAATTGTCCACGATCTTTGAGATGATTCCTTTGACCCTTGTCTCTGGCGGACCTTTCAACAACAGCTCTAGTGTGTAACCAATGAACTGGGACATGATATAAATTTGTTGTACTTTTTTGTTTGTTGGATGTCTTGTGAATGGATGGTGTGTGTGTGTGTGTGTGTGTGTGTGCTAAGAATTGGATGAAACTCCGGAAACAAAGAGGATTGAGGGCCAGCCAGTGACAGGTTACCCAGCTCGCAATTAGGATCACCCTAAGCTGATGAGTGATCAGTCAGTACCTTTAAGATTATGGCCCACTCAATTCTCAAATTTGAGTTCCCAATTTTTGTTGAAGAGAGCGCGGTCGTGTGCGCGCTAAGAACTTGTCTCAAGACTCAAGACTTTAAGAGTCAGATTGAAGTTCAAAGTTAGTGTATTCAGAGTGTATATATATCCGCCATCTATACTTTATACTATCAGTTACTATCAGTTACTATACGTTTCTAACGGAAATACAACGTCGCATGTTGAAAATTGAAAGCATCGTGACAACTACCGATTCTTACAAAAACCCGTGGGCCGTCACTGCCAACCGGTTGATTGCTATCAATCTCTGTTTTAGCTAACATTTTGATTGGTTCCTTAAATGTTCTTTTTCCAGATGTTTGGAACTGATAATTCCGTTGTCTGCATGAGCTCAGGGGTTGTCAATTTTCTGTTCTTTGCATTCTTTCGTCATAATTTTTGAAAATCATAACGCTGGGCAACTTTTGTACCATTGTAAGACAAATGGGAAAAATTCGATGTAGTATATATAATGAGATAATGAAATGTAAAGTGAAGGGCTAGTAGTAGCTATATTGAAGCTTTTAAGAAAAATTGATCGTTAAAAAATCTTGAAAGGTGTTGTTTCTTATCTTTTCCTGTTCTTCCAGACTCCCGTGATGGAAACTGGAAATAAAGTGAATCAAGATTGACACCGTTCACGGCCCAGGGGCGAGTCGTGCCACCACCAATTGATAATCCTGCTCCTGAAAGCTCTCATCATCACCATCACGATTGTACCATACTGTTGGAACTTGACTCACACAAACAACCACTCACAACCACCAAGTGGCAGACTATAGCTTTTACCAGAGATCTAATGTTGAAGCCGCTAGATAACTCCAGCACCAGCACCAGCACAACAACCAACAACAACACAGGGTCACTCATAAACCAAATTGAACAACAACTTCAACTACCCATAACAATAGACTACTCTCATGAACATCCTGTACTAGTCCGTGGAATCTGTTCAGACTGTTCGATACTCTCATGTGGTTGCCTGATTTCTGAAAATTTAGCAAATCAGTTGTTGATACCGAACCCATCTTTCAATTGTCCCATCTGTGGATCTCCAAATACAACAATACTAGCACCATGTGACAATCTAAGACAGATATCAAACATCATTCTTAAAGTGAAAGCTGAACAAGAAGTGCCTTCTACCATAAAAGGGATATCCTCATCATCTTCTATAAGCAGGAAAAATGTTCCCAACATGTCATTGTTGACTGCCTTTCATGAGGCCTTTAAAGAAGCTTCTGGCTCAGTGGTATCAAACTCTCCAATCAGCCAAAGCCACAGTCACAACAGTCAGAATCAATGTCATTCTATCAGCAGTGCACCTAGGCCCATTCCCCAGCATAACAATTCTTTCAATAGTTATGGAACTGATGGTGCTCTGGTTATGTCTTCATTCAAGAATACCGATGAAACCCAAGAGCCAACAAGTCAGTTTTCAATGCCATCTAGTTCACCAACTGCAATCTCTTTTGAATCACAACAGAATTCATTACCAAGACCTCAAGCCAGAAGAAAATCATCATCTTATGCGTCATCCAACCTTACACGTCTGCTATCTGGTTCCCCAAGCTTTGAGAAATCATCTTTGCTCAACAAAAAATCCAGCATCCAACAACCACCAAGAGAATCAAACAAGGAACTGCTATACGCCAAGAATTTCCCACTCTTTAGAAAACTGTATGCGTATAACATTCGCCACTCTGGGTTTTTCTTGAGCCAAAAAGTGTTCATTCATACAAGCTTATCAGAAAATCTAACAAAATTGGCGTTACTAAGCGAGAAAAAATGGGAGGTGTACCAGATCGATCAAGACACTCCTGATAAGACACCCCAGTTACTTTGCTGTGGTAGAAACAACGGAGACCATGGTTCTTCATTCGATCATCTTTATAAAATGAAGAAGTCCACTATCATCAAGTACTCCAGTTTCGCAGAGAACTCTAAAGAGGCAATGGATATGCTCAGTGATTGGGAGCATATAGTGTGTCGTGTCACTGAGAATCTGTTGGTTATCGCTGGAACGAGAGGGTTTTTGAGGGTGCTGGACTTGAACGCTAATGGTCGTGTGTTGTACACTTATCAATCAAAGTTCCCAATTAGATGTATTGACGTCTCACCTAATGAACAGTTCATCACTCTAGGTGTCACAGGAAAGGACAAGTATACATTTGTGGAAAAAGCATTTATCATCTTACTCAGAATTCAATATCTCGATGGTGGTATTGCGAATATCAACAACAATAATGTTACAAACACAGGAGCATTAGATGACCCATTCAATGAAAACGCAACTATTTTCTCGGATCCAAGTGACAACATAGACAATTCCATGAAACCAACATACTCATCATCAACTCACTCTACGATAACGAGTGATTCCAACTCTACAAACAGACGTTTCTTAAAAATAACCTCGTTCCCATTTGAACTTCCATACCGTGACCCGATCTCAATCTTACAATTTTCACCAAACTCACAGTATATCTCAGTGGCAACAGCCTTAGAGTCCCGTTTTTTAGCAGTGAGCATAGTTGACCCGAACCGACCAGTGCTCGTGATGAAATCTCAGAGGAAAATAGACACATCCATAGAGAGCGAGGGCATCACAGACTTACAGTTTTTCCCAGACAACAGAATGATGACACTGACATCTGTGTCCTATGACTCTGTTCCCATCGTTGTTGACACCAAGATAACCACAATCTCAGGACCAGAAGGAATAGCACGCCCAATATTGAAGTTGCAAGTCGAGGATGTTGGTAGCATGATTCACAAATGCTGTGTTTCTCCACGTGGTGATGCCATTGCTTACTTGGATCGTTCTGGTGCCGTATATGTTGTCTCGTCGCCTAGGATGGACGATAACGATAATAAGAGAATAGTTATGGCTACTGATGTGGCTGGTGCTTCGAGAGCCAGGGAGGCTGCGTCATTGAGATTTGATCGGTCTGGTTATAAACTCTATGTCTTGGATAGAAAGGGCGTGTTGACTATTGCTGATTTCACGGCGGGTACTGTTGAGGATCAGTCTGTTACCAGATGTAAGATTATTAGTTGAGTCATTTGAATGGTCATTTGATGTTCTTGATGATTGGGTTTTGTTCTTCTTATTTAGTCGCTTATTTTTTTTTGTTCAGTTCTTGGTTATGTATATCTCTTTTTTTAGATTCTTCAAGTTTCAATTATTTTCTTTGTTTTTACAAATTTGATAGATTTTTCAGCAATTTGACTCTTTTTTATCTTTATGCTTTTTCCCCTTTTTGATATATATATCTTCTTTGCATGTGCATGTTTACACTACTAGCTTTTAATTACTACATTTTGGCATATATTGAATTAATATCTCATAAATCATTAACTTTGAGCTATAAACAAGGATGAATATTTAATCGGAAAAGAAAGAATATGGAAAAACAATCATACGAAAAAGCAGCACTAAAAATTAAACCCGTTACTTATAAGACATACTCTCTCTGCAAGAACACTCTAGCATTCAACAAGTCAAAGACCTTGTAGTGAATACTACGAGTGGAGATTTTCTTTGGTTGGAAGAATGAACTGAAACCATCCTTAAAGAAGGAACCTTCTAACAGTTTAGACTCGTCATCTCTATGCAACTTGATAGTCAACATAGCTGAATCGACACCGAGTAGTTCAGCATCTTTATTAAAGTACTTCTTAATCTTGTTGAATAGAGTAGTTTGACTGTCACTGTGTATTTGGAAGAAAAGTCTCTTGTTCATATCCAGAACTGTGTCCAACATCAAAGATCTCTCTTCGTTCTTACAAACTGGGATGAAATTGACAAACAATAACTTAGAGTAACCACCGCCCAATTGAACTTCATTTAACTCTTCAACACTATCCTTTCTTTCATTAGATTCCTTCAGGATGTTCAACAAACCACTTTGCAAAAGATCATTGAATTTGAATAGTTGATCAGCGGAAACTCTGGTGAATTCTCTAGCCTCCAACTCAGAAAGTTTGGCAACCTTTGGTAACTTCAAGTAATCAGGAACAAAGATACAACCTCTGAAATGGTAGTAGATGGATTCATCATCCTCGAATGGTGTATCCAAGAATGTAGCAAGCTTCATTATACTTGTAGAGATTGTAGACTTAGACTCATAATCCATAATCAAAGGACGGATATCTTCATCCTTTTCATTTTCAAGAGCCTTCAATTCAGCTTCATTACCAACGGTGACGAAAACGATATAACCTCTAGTGTTCAAATCATTAGCCAATCTCTTGACAACTCTAGACAGTGGAGAACCAACAAGCAAAACAACTTCGAACCTCTGGTTGGTGGCCAACTTTGTGGCTCTTCTAATGTAAGGGTAAACAAATCTATAGGCTTTATGAGCAGCAAAACCAGCAACAATAGTGGCTAAACCTAACCCAAGGGCGAACTTGTTTCTTCTAAAACATTCAGAAAAAACATTACCAGAAGGAACAGCAGTAACGGCACCATCAGCAGGAGCCAAATGTTTTTCACCAATATGGGTACCAAAAATCTTGTTAACTTTACCATTCACTGTGTTTTTAACCAACTCGTGTTTTTCTTTAACGATTTCAAGTGTTGTTTTGGCTTGCATTTTACCTCCGGTGACGACCCAGCTTGCGGTCTCACGAAGCTTGTCGGGCACTTCGGCCAAGTTCTTTGGTGGATCTGGGGGAGGAGGAGTGATGACCATGGTTGTTGATGATCTATCGGTTATAGTCTGTGTTTCTGTGTTGAAAGGAACGGGATCTGGTAAGGAAAAGGGAAACTTCAAACAGATAAAAATGGAAAATAAATGGATTGAAGTAGTTGTATTGTAGTCTGTTGGTGGCTTTTGGCTTGTGATTTGTAGGGCGTGGTTGGACTTTGAAGTTGGGTCTTTGCTTGCTGGCTCGATTGTTGCTCACTTAGAATATTTGCTAATTAATGGCAAATGGTCTAGAGTATTTTGACAGATCAGATCACAGTAGTGTGGGCTCTTTTGGCTGGTGTACTACAGTCTGCTGGCTAGCCAAATATCTATCTACATATGATCATTCCTTCCTTGTTCCCTTAAATACACGTCTAACTTCTGTCCAATAATCCACAATCAACAGCTCTGAGGCTGCCTGCCTGACAAAAAAAATGGTTCGATTTTGTGAAAATCAGTTTTCCATCTTCCATAAATTTCCACTCTGCCGCTCTAAAATCGGCTACTTTGAAATACCAGCCACTCAGGTTCCAATAAAACACAGCCACAAATCCCTTGGGCTTGTCGGAAAGTCTTACCAAGTATACACGTAATCAAAACTGGCGACGATCGACGCAAGATTCTGTCTCGGCCGGCTCGATAATTTGATAAATATCAAACGTTTCTCATCATGTTTCAACTCTCGGCCATCTTAGAAATGCATGTAAATACCAAACTTGAACACGCTGATACACGTAAACAGCATTGAAATTCAAAACACCTTTCGTTTGAAGAGTTTACCTTCATTTTTGCTGCAAAATCAGAATCTCACATACCCAAACAAATTATCACTGCACTTATCAACTCAAAGAATAGATTTGATTGAAGATAGTAAGTATTTTTGACAATTCTGCCTGGATTATTTCGAAATTATACAATAACACGGTTCATCCGAGATCAATTCATGTTTTTCTTCAAAATTGAACCCTTCATAGGGTATAGTTTTGTTGTTCTTTGAATTTGGCATAATGACCTAGTGCTTGTCTTTCACTCGTCAATCAAAACATTGATCAATCCAATTGAGTTTGTACGTTTTACTAACAGTCATATCATTCTTTCAAATGAAACATAGTTATCAACAGCTTTCTTATACAATGGTTTCTAGATTAGATTTATTTAAAGAAAGCAACTTGATAGGCTTATTTCGACTAACAAGTCGAATGTTTGATGAGGGTTTCTTCAATTGTTATTTAACTCCACAACAATTCAACCTTTTGGATTTCCTTTTACATCACGTCAAAGATCCTGAACTAAGAAACAACTTATGGAAATCTTTTATCAATAGTTCACTATCCATTACATTCACCAACAGTCTGTTTGATCACAACAACACAAACTCACAAAACACTGGAATAAACACGCCCACACCATTTCAGAAAGATGTTCCGGTTACTGCAGATGAACTATACTTGAAAGATGGTTTCTCTTCTGCTCGGAAACTATGCTCTACTGTGCGATATCTTCTTTATGAACAAGCCATTGACTATTACTACATGAGTGCTAAACAGAGAAATTCCAAAAAGTTCATCTTTGATTCATTGGAGGAACTATTCAATGAAGAAAGTACGGTACAAGACGGTCAAACGGCAACGAAAGATACTGAACCTACTGAAAAGGAAAAAACAGTGAAGAATATTAGAGAAGAAGAAGACGATTTTGATGATGATGACGACGAGGAGGATGAAGACGAAGAAGAAAACAAGGAAAAGAAAACCAAGGGCGAAGAGAAAAAAGAAGACAAACAGGACGACAAGAAAGAAGATCAAGTGCCTGATGCCGATAAGATGGATATTGATTCTCCTGACTTGGAGCTGGATGCGCGTTTCAACGATAGAGGAGGTGCATCAATCAAGATTGAATCCAATCACATCACCCGCAAACCTGTCTTTCCAACAGCAACTGAACCTATATCATTAACAGATGAAGTGATTGGTGCAATGGTGCATCCTATCTTGGGTACTGCTTCTGCTATTGAGTCCAATCTGGAAAAACAAAATGAGTTGAAACTTGTTAAGAACTTCAATAAGACCTACCATACTTTTGAGAATGACTTGCCTAACCTTGTGAAAAGAAGAAAATTGGAAAGAAGTAATAAACAATTGGAAATGTCTGAGAGTAACAGCAGGAAGGAAGGTGCTGACAACGGGGATTCTCAAAGTATGAACAAGTTGATGAGTTTCGGTGGTGCTGCCAATCTCTCATTGAAGAACTTATTGAACAGAATTGAGGATAATAGAGATCATCTGAACCTGACTGACTTGGAGTTGAAGAACTTAATCATGGATGTGAGAAAAAACAGATCAAAGTGGTCAAGTTATAACAAGATTGGACAAGAGGAATTATACGAGGCTTGTGAAAAAGTTGTCTTGGAATTGAGAAGTTACACTGAACACTCAACTGCTTTCCTTAACAGAGTCTCCAAAAGAGAAGCACCTAACTACTATCAAGTGATTAAACATCCAATGGACCTAAACACAGTTATGAAAAAATTGAAAACGTTTCAATACACAAACAAAAAACAATTCGTTGATGATTTAATGCTTATCTGGCAAAACTGTTTGACCTATAACTCCGACCCAAAACATTTCCTACGAGCAGATGCCTTTGCAATGCAAAAGAAAACAGCGACATTGATCCCATTGATTCCAGATATCACGGTGAGAGACAGATCCGAAGTTGAAAGAGAAGCCGCATTGGCAGCTGCTCAAAACGAGGACCACGAGGAGAAAAAAACAGGTGCTACGTCCACTAGAGGTGCAAGTATAGGTGACGCCAAGATAGCTAAGAAAGGAAGAAAAGGTCATAAAGGTGCTGAAGCTGTTAGCCCACCTGCTCCTACTGCCGCTGTTGATGATTCAGAGAAGGCTGATACTCCAGTTCAAGTGAAACAAGAACATGCTGATGGTGATTCGGTATTGATTGAGAAAGCTGGATTAGGTGATGGGTCAGCTGGTACCAAAGAGAATACGCCATTGCTGACAGTTGATGAAGAGGAGCAAGATGAAGAGAACCCAGATGATGTTCAAGCTCATAATAATGATCAGGACGATGATGATGCTGAAGATTTGGAAATTTCAACTTGGAAGAATCTGACTTCAAATACCAGATTCAAACTATGTACCGAGAGATCGGGTTTGTTCGTTGATAATAAGATTCAAATGAATGCAGATGCTCTGTTCAGAGAGACTTCACAAATGAACAATTTCATGAATTACTTGGATGACGATACCAACGTTGTGCTCCACAAGAATCGTAAGTATTTCGACGAGAACGATGATCCATACTTGATCGAATACGACGTCACAGGAGGTATTCCATACTTGAAATTTGCTGGAGTTGATCATAATCAGATCGAGAATGAGTTATTAGAAGACATGGTTTCCAAAGGTATCAGTTCCGACAAACTTCCACGTTCCGGATTTGTCATTCCAGAACAGAAAACTCCATCGATCCTATACCAGAACATCAACACCATGCAAGACATAAGAAGACTTTGTTTCAAAGTGAACTTAATCAGACAAATGCAAAGTGCTCAATTCATGCACCAGTCACAATTCCATGCTCCTGAAATTGAACGTCTTAATCTCAAGGATATCGATGAAATGTCCAAGCTTTCAAACCACGATACACAGACACCCATCATTGCAGAAGCTGCATTGACTAAAGCTGTTGGTGTCATTGTCATGTCCACTGGATTTGAGTCTGCTAATCCATACTGTACCATGGTGTTATCTCAATTAGCCGAGCAATATTTTGGTAACTTGGTGAAATCGTTGACTCTGCATATGGAATCGAATTCAATCAACAAAATCCCGATTAAGTCATGCAGACCTACCAATTTCAAAGATATTCTACAGATGACATTAAGTGAAAATGGTATTGAGAAGCCTGATACGTTGTATTCTTATTATAAAGAACACCTTACAAAACAGAATAGAAAGCTATGCGATGTGAAAGCTGGTTTAGAGGGATTATTGAGAGATTTGTTAAGACCTGGTATTCAAGACATCACGGAGAAGCAGTTCACCGATGATTCTGAACAGTTTTTGAATGGTGATTTCAGCGAGGAGATCGGTGAGGATTTCTTTGGTTTCAAAGAGTTAGGGTTGGACAAAGAGTTTGGATTGCTTACTTCTAGTATTCCTTTACATTTGTTGCATTCTAGATTGGCTAACCAATTCAGTCAAGGTGATCCAAAGGCTCAAAAGATCAGATTTGAAGATTTCGAAGAGTTCAAGTTCCCAAAGTTGAGAAAGAAAGATTTGCCGAACCAAATTGGTATCTTGAAACATTACTATTCTGAATTACTAGTGAAATCAAAAGCCCATTATCATAAGCATCTTAGAAAACATCAACAGATGGTTGCTGCCGGTGAGAAAGAGATCGATAACAATGGTTGTCCAATCAACTTCGAAGTCATTACGAAAGATGAAGATTTGATCATTATTGAAGATGACGATATCCCATTGAAACAGAGAAACAACAGACCTAAAGTGCCACCTAATGGTAAGATTACACAGATCAAGAAGAAAATGATTTCAACCGCTTTCTTCCTCGACAATCAGGATAAGTTGGATAAAGAAATAGCAGATGATATTTCTGCATCATCATCAGCAACAATGACTTCAACTACTGCTGCTTATTCTTCTTCTACAACCACCGGTGCTTCCAAATCCACCACTACCACTTCTGACTCCACTTTGCCATCAGTCACCAAAATTCCAACCAAAACTCTAACGTCCACCGCATCCGCCGGTGCCGTTTCATCCGGTGCATTATCTCAAGTCGCAAAAGATATTGCATCCCCAACCAAATCGCCAACAAAGTCCCCATATAAATCACCATCCACAAAACCACCTACTGAAGTGAAGAAAGAATTATCATCAACTGACCAAATCAAAAAGGAAACCCCATAGATCTCTTTACCCCACCGCTTTGAAACCATCATATACACGCTTCAATTCATCACCTTCTTATTTCCAGTACCCTCATCAAACCCGATTTTTTTTAAAAAACTTTATAAACTATAAACTTATCAGATACATCAGCTCGATTTCTAAGCACTTAGCAATGATCGTACCGCATTGCATTAAGGGTCTGATGTCTTTACGAAAATCACATATGTCTCGAGCTACCATAACAACAACAACAACCAGCCACCCAAAACACCAAAGAACAAAAACATTCATTTTGTCTCCGGCCATGTTCCTCCGCCTTTGTGACTTGGGCATGCTTTTTTTCTTATATTGAATCGCTGAGCCACGTCGTTTGCAGGTCACGTGGATGTCATGATGGATGCGTTCTTGTTAATTGCCATGGTTTCAATTTTTCTGGGTATGCATATGCAGCAGATCAAGGAATCAAGTGTGTTGTTTGCTATAGTTGTTTTTAAACTAGCTGATTTGATTTGATATGGTTGAAGTTCAGTTTGAGTTTAGATTGAGTTTGTGTGTTGTTCAATGGGACATATGCAATGGATGACGCACGTTATATGCGGTGTTCATGCTTTTAGCTCTCTTTTATTTCCGGCTACATCTTTGTGGGTCAGTCATTATTATAGTTTGGTAGATCGATGTTGTACGTCTGCATTTACGTTTTTTTTTCTTGTTTTTGCTTTAAATGTGTGTTTCTTATTTATTTTGCTTGTATATTTACTTCCATGGTTATTTTTAGTTTGCCTTATAGTATCTTTTTTTTTCAAACAATTGTAATATATTCAAAAGTTCTGTATATAGATAAATTCAATTTGCAGTATATAAGGAAGGGTAAACTTGTATCTATACGTATGGCAACGTGGGATGTAATATTGACAAATAGTTGTAATTGAACGGGAGGAGAAAAAAACAAAGAAAAGAAGGGTAATACTTGTAGGGAAAAACGTATATATGTAGTAAAACATCGAACTGTAAATGAAACCTGCAATTAAACATGCAGGCAGAAAATGTAATATGGAAAAATGTAAATGTAAACGTAAATGTGAAAAAGTTGGAAAAGAAATGTATTCAAATACCGGAGGTGATAAACATGATCCTCAAGACTGCACTTCAGATCAGTAGATCAGTTTAATATTTTAGAAATGGACATCTTCACCTCTTAGAAACTGGACAATCAAATACATGTTAAGAAACCCAATGGTAACCCAAGTAGTAATAGCAGCGACATTCATACCCAAAGAATTTGAGTAATCCTTATACTTAACAGTACCTAAATCATCCGAACTCTTGGATCTTTCAAGTAAAGCAGTACGTTCACCAGGAATCGAACTTTCTTCTTGATCAACGGTCTCGATGGCGCCGGAGACAGCATCGATCTCATCCAAGTCTTCAGGATGTGTGATTGAGACTCTCATGATCTCTTTATTGCTGGTGAAATAAATCAATGGGGCACATGCAAACGGTAAGATCAGTGATAGGATAACTTGAGACAAGTTAAGCATCAACGCGATACCTTCTCTACCCAAGAAAAGAACCATGAACAGACATGGGATAATGGAGATGGTTCTAGTGATTAGTCTAGTGACAAATGGGTTCAGCTTCCATTTCAACCCACCTTCAGCAACCAGCATACCGGCCATGGTACAGATGACACCAGCAGCAATCGACGAAAACAACATGGCCCAAGCAAATATCAAACCAGCTTGTTTGGAAACGTATTCGCACAACATCTCATAAATGGAAATCAAGTCAGCATCTTCAGCATCCGGCTTACCAAATAAGGCAGCACCAGAGACAATCAAAATGGCAGAGTTGATAAACACGGCAACTATACATAACGAGAGAATCAACTCCCAGTAAGAATAGTTCAAGCAGTATTTGATGGCAGAAAGGGAAGGTTTGTAACGGTTGGTCCATTCATCGGTGGTGGAATCTGAAGAGTCAATCTCAGCGGTGACGGAGCTCAAGTGTGTGTTGTGGTCAGTTAGTCCGTGGGTCATATCGTATTCTTTCAATCTTGGCTTGACTAAATTAGAACCTAGGTATAAAGAGTGAGGCATAACGGTAGCTCCGATAATTCCTAGGGCCAAAAAGATGGACTGTTTAGATTGGAATAATTCTTTAGATGGTAAGAAACCTTCAAAAACGTCACCGACACTTGGAATATCAACTTTGGCGATTAATAAAGCAAAACTGACAAATGTGGCAAAGACAAAGACACAAACGAAAACTTCAAATTTTCTAACTTGTCTAACACTTCCATCTGGATCATAGAAAAACAAAATGGCAAGCACATCCAAGATGGTTAAGAAAACACCTAGTTTCAAAGGAACTCCAAACAAGATGTATAGTGAAATGGCAGTTCCCACGACTTCAGCGAGATCGGTAAAGATAATTGCAAATTGAGCCAAAATCCATAGTGATAAGTTAAGCCATCTAGGTAGATGTTTTCTGCAATTTTCAGCCAAATCCAAGCCAGTGACAGAACCTAGTTTGATACAAAGACATTGTAAGATGACTGCAAAGATATTTGACAGCATGATGATGAACAAATGGATGTTGTGGAATTGTGCACCTGCTGCAGTTGAAGTTGAGTAATTTCCAGGGTCGATATAGGCGCATGACACCAAGATACCAGGCCCTATGAACTGTAGAGCTTTCCTGAAGCTGAATAAGTTTGGTTTGGGTAATTGTGGCATGTTGTTTGGTGTTGGTTTTGTGTGTTGAAGTGTAGTTTGTTTGGTGGTCTGGATGGTAAGAATCAAAAAATCAAGAGGAAAACAGAGCAAATAAAAGATGAGAAAGTCAAAAGTAGACACGGATGAGAATTGGGAAACAGAAAGGACGATGCACTTAAGTCTTGGATGTGAATCTTTCTCTTTGTTCGTTGTGGAATTGATGGGAATGATTTGTGGTTGATCGAATTGATAAAAACAAGACTTAAAGATCGATGATTTTAGAGATATTTTATATTTTATAGGTAGAGGACCAGCCCACCAGAGATCAGTCCATATGTCTAACCTGATAATCTTCTCTTCGTATAACACGGTGCACTTATCTGCGTAGATCAGGATTCAGATGATTCAGATGAGCCCTTCCCCATCTCTCTCTGTGTGTCTCTGTGTCTCTGTGTGTCTCCCTTCTGCAGCTCTGCAGGGTGTCCAGTGTCTAGTGTCCAGTGTCCAGTGTCCAGTGGCAGTCATTCCAGAAGTCAGCGGAAAGCAGAAGATGCACCATAGTACATGTGGCACAGACCGATCGGGGTTAATGGGTACGTACTACTCAGTACTACTACTCAGTACTGGTCTGACAGTTGATAGATCCACTGTCGCACGCTCTAGAGACTAGCTGCTCACGTTACAACGTCGTGCCGAAACGGAACGGGTTCTCAATTTTGGAGTACTGAGCTGTTGCCCACTAAATGTTTCCCTTTTCAAACACCACAAACCAATCACAATCCAATTATATCAAAGAAACATAGAAAGCATTCCAGTGAGCGCTGGTGAACAACCCAACAACAGTGATCAGTCTTTGCAGAAAGTAGGGTCATGTCCATCCGCAGAATCAACAGGCAACATGCCATTTCAATTACATCAACAAGTTCCATTCAAGGCCCTGCCAGTGTCGTGAAAGAATTACTCGACAACTCAATAGATGCTTTCAAATTCCAAAGGGATGACCTTTCAATCTCGCCTCAGATCACAATCGCAGTGGATGCTTCTACAGGTGGTTTAAAATACATCTGTGTTAAAGATATTGGTTGTGGTATAAACAAGAATGATATCCCATTGATGTGTCTGAATTCTACAACTTCAAAATTGACTTCTTGGGACGACTTCAAGAATGGTGGCATAGAAACTTGTGGGTTCAGAGGGGAGGCATTGTTTTTCATTGCCAGTTTATCTGGTTCCATGGAAATTTCCACAAGAACAAACAATGACGTGACTTGTCAACGATGGAATGTTAACAATCGAGGTGTTCCCATGGGTTTACCTCAATCGGTTCCTGGATCGAAAGGTACCTCGGTTAAAGTGATGGAATTGTTCAAGAACAATCCTCCAAGAAAACAATATTTGAAAAGACACGCAAGAAAATCAATTGACGAAATCACAAGTCTCGTTCATTCTTATGCCTTGTGTTACCGCTTTGTCAGATTCCAGCTAAGATTCGTCGAGGTTCTACCCAATGCCAATGTCAAGAATGTGAATAAGCCTAGCCCTGTTGTCATTAACAACAAGACTTCCGCGTTAAGGTTATTGAGCATCATCTTGAAACTAAAGAATAGTTCTGCTTTATTTGAAACCACCCACACATTTGAAATTGAAGATGATTATAAAGTTGAATTACACTTTGTCCTTCCGAAAATGAGAGCCCAAGATAACCTGCCTAAGAAAGGTGTCAAAGTTTTATGTGTGAATAAAAGACCACTCAATGTTTCTTTGAATTTTGGCAAGTCGATCGCTAAACTACTAAAGAGCTGTTATACATCAAACTTACTCCTGGTGCCAACTTCTTGGTTTTTGGAAATTAAAATGCCGTTCGATAGGGTCGATCCAAATATAGAGCCTGAAAAGAATGATGTTTTGATCTCTTGTGAAACACAATTGCTAGATGGAATCCAGAAGTTTTTAATGGATGAGATTTGTCAGCATTATAACGTGTCAGCTAATGAAGGAAGAGTCGATCAAGTTGATATCGAAGATGCAAAAGATATTACTCATCAAGAAGAAATTCCACAACAGAACAATTTCATAGAAAAACCTACCGCTTCGGTCAGATACAATAACCCAATAGAACAATTGATACTTAATGACACAATTGAAGAAGATGATGACTTGGCTTCTCTCAGAGAACTACACGAAAGATCAATCAGGGGACCGGTCCAA
Source organism: Ambrosiozyma cicatricosa (assembly GCA_030579935.1). NCBI lineage: Eukaryota > Fungi > Ascomycota > Pichiomycetes > Pichiales > Pichiaceae > Ambrosiozyma > Ambrosiozyma cicatricosa. The sequence continues at coordinate 22,281 of JAKTRY010000119.1, read as the reverse complement.
TGTCCCTCTTCCCCGGCCCCGACACCAGTTCCAGAACATGGCCATCCAGAACCACTCGTACTAGATTCATCAGATAACGAAGATGATATACCTCTGACGAAACTGACAAGACCATTCATTCAAACACAACCAACCAACTTCATAACTGATCCTAATCCAGTTTCAAAAGCCCAAAATCATGGTCCAGCCCCAACGAACAAACCCACCTCGATAGAACGCATAGCAATAGCTGACCAATCCAACGAAAGCGATTGGTCCTTCTCAATGGCAGATGAGCATGGCTTATCTTCAGATTCCAATTTAACTCCATCCAACAAAAATAAAATTTCGGTTCCTTCCTCATCATCACAAAACGTGCCGTCATCGGAATTAGACAAGATGTTATTAGCAGATATCACTGTTTCTAACCCATGGACTCTTTCCAAAATGGCATACGATATGAGAAATGATAAGGACAAGGACAAGCATCAAAATCAACCAACTGAGCAGCATTTGCCTACCCCTGAAACCACAGTTGATTCACTGGATACGTCGACTGTGTCTATTATTCAACCTTCTTCAACACAAGCCAAAAACAACACCCACACCTCGCAGATCCTACCATTACAATCCAGGACTCAATCCCAATCCCATGTTTCAACACAGAGTCAAACGCAACCTTCCCTTCCAACACTTCGCAAAAGAATCCCAAATGCAAGACATCAAAGATCGATAGTTGACATCTCAACAATATCCAACCCAGATGAAAGCACTCCCGATAACGACTATGATGATGACCCAATCCCAACAATCCTGCCAATACAACTCCAAAAACAACCCCATCCCCAACCCCCACCGCAAACACAAACAAAAAGAAAACCAAAACAACAACAACTTCTTCGATCATTCAAAAGATCAAAAAAACTATCAAACATGTTCCAAAACACGCTCTGCTTAGAAACCGAACTAAACGTCAGCAATAACGATTCAAGTGGCCGTACTGGACTGGGACCCAGATTGGACTTGGAATCGGTTCGTGATGCTGTTATGGCTGAACAAATGTGGGTGAAGAGGAAAGGCAATCCTTCGAGTTATATCACTGCTGCTTTTCTTGAGTTTGTGAAAAGACGGGACGGGTATGGGGATGATATTGATAGGGATAAGTTGGTTATTGGGAATGGGTCAAATGGGGTTTTCAAACTGGATGTTTCGGTTTGATTGATGTGGGTTCGGGTTTTCTTTGGAATATAGAGTGTTGGTGTTTTAGAAATTTGGAAATTTAGATTTGTTAGAATTGTTTTTGATGACCTTTTATGATTTGCTTGGATTTTTTTTTCGTGTGTTACTAGCTTATACTAGATCTTTATTGGCTTTTAATTTTATTTTACTCTCTGCTACTTTATATATATATATAATCGAAAAACATAAAAATCAAAATTAATCGTTGAGAACTATTTATACACGTACAAAAAGAAACAAACAAAAAAGGGTAAGATCTAACAAAAAAGAATTAGAATGAGTGAATTAACTAAAAGGCAAACATGACAACAAAAACAAAACTTCTAAAAAAAACCTAACAAATGGATCCATCAATCCACATACCTCAAACATGATGGTTTCTAGCAACACAGAACGCATCTTGAATCTCAATGGCTTCATAAGTACCTTCCAAATTCGCCAAAATCTTATACTCATAACCCTGAATATTATCCACCACTTCAGTCTCCACGATCTTATCCGGGTTACTCAAATCCGTTCTAATATAAGTCAACTTGAACGGAGGATTACCGACAAACTTGAATATAATCTCAACTTGTTCACCTTCATAAATATCCTCCTCAATGGACTCACCCTGTACGATCTCCACAGAGGGAAAGTCATAGATCCTGGCAGTTAGGTCTGGTCTCACGTTAAACACCTCACCTAGCGTATCCACAGCGGTGAAATTCACAAGACAGTTCTTCGATGAGGAGTCAGATAATGCTAAGATCGATAACTCACCGTCTTTGGAGGCACGTCTTTTGAAGTAGTTTGATGGAACTTCAACTATGTGTCTCTTGTCTGCAAATTGATAGTACACCGTGAATGGAGGAACACCATTCAGCAGGTATGTGATGTGGTCGCCGACACAGTAATAGTGTTGATCACCGGTGTTGATGGCGTTGGAACCAGGTGTCAGTTGTTGATGGTCGGACAGAACCGATGATTCTTCAACTAAGTGTCTGATACGAGGAACGTCGTTGATATGGACTGTAACTTCTTGTTTTTCAATTTCGCTTATACATCCATTACCATCTTTCACTTCTAGAAGGGACACTGTGTGGGCACCAATGTTCAATTTTTCATAGATTGAGTATAAGCTCACCAAATGAGTTTGGATATTTCTTAAGTTAATAATCTCACGCTTGTCTTCTTGTTCATGGTACACTTGTAACTTGATGTCGATTGGAAGCTTGCCTGTCAGCTGAATTGGAAGTGGTTCAAGCTTGTCTAAGTCAGCCAACGATGAGACACAGGTTTGGAATAAACGGCCAGATTCAAGGAATTGGGCAACTGGTAATGGGGAGACTCTGTGATGGACATTGTAACTATCAAAGTGGTATAGTCCTCTTCTTGTAAGGTCTTGTAAGATGGAAGTGGTGTAAACGGAATCGTAGATACCTTTGATGATGTACTCATAGTTTCCACTATCGCTGGTCTTCAATTGAACGGCAAAGTTCTTATTTGAAATCAGTTCGGTCTTATCCTCGATTCTACCTGATGGATGATTGATAGAGTACTGAATGACGAATGGTGGAACACCGAATGCTTGGAAATCAAGAGAGCTTGGTGAATTCTCGCACAATGTATCTTTAACAAAGACTCTATCGGATGTCTTCTTTGTATCTGCTTTAGGAATTAATTCCAAAGAAGGCTTCTCGAGGAAACCAACTTTAGTGATGAAGTCCTTGACGATCTTACCAGGACAACCACCTTGTCTGAACTCGAGCAAGTTATAATAACCTTCATCGAAGACAGGGAAACCTTCAGTTGGGTTAAAACGAGACAGCTGTTTAACGTGTTCAACAGAACCGTCCAATGATCTGTACTTATATTTCAAATCAACTAATTCAGACGACTCGGCTCTCAATGGAACAAGCAATCTCTTACCTTGAACAATGGTGTATTCATTAACCTTAACAAAACTTAATTGTGGAACATCTTTCTTAACCTCGAAATGAACTTCTTGAGCTTTGAAATCAACACCACAGTTAGAAGCATCGGTAACATCTCTCAAAGTCAACACATAATCACCACCCTTAGTGAGAGCATCAGTCTTAATCTTGAATTCATGGTTGTAAACATTATCAAAGTTGTAAGTCTTCACTTCATATGAAGGAGACACTAAATCATAAGAAAACTTGAATGGTGCCTTACCTTCAAGAGTCAGCATCACTTCAGCATCGTCACCATTACAAACATTGATATGCTTGATATTTGAATTCTTGCTGAAATAAGCCTTTGGTCTTTGTTTGAAATAAGTGACGTAACGGTAGTCTTTATTGGTGATTCTCTGGTTCTTATAGTACTTATCAGATAAGGAGATGAATTCAATGGCGTAACTTCCTTCACTTGGCGGCTTATAATCAAACTCTAACACAGTTGACTCAGAACGTAACGACTTCACTTGTTTTGTAGACAAAATTCTCGTAGGATCGTTAGGATCCAACACTGAAACTTTGTAAGCCACTTCAAATGGAGCATTACCGACAAAATCGAAATCAAACTTGAATCCGGTTGTACCAACACAGTTATCAATGATAGGATCAGCAGAAATCTTAATTTGAGGTAGCTTAGCTTCCAAAATGTTAACTGATGAAGAACCAATCTTACCAGAACAGTACTTACTGGCAGCAGTCTCAATGCTATAGACACCAGGCTTATCAACTTCAATTCTGGCAGGTGTTTTGTAATCAAATGTTCTACTGAATGTCTCAACAGCACTGGAATTATCAGGTGGTGTATGTTTAAAAATGACGGTGTATGGAGCTTCACACTCAATGCATGGAACTTGCATAATTTTGACATCAATGGACTTGCGTTGGCCAATTAAGATAGGAGTCTTTGGTCTTGGATCAATAAGACTGATCATCGGCAATGGATGTGAGTTGAATTTCACAAATGAGCTCTTATCAGATGGATTTGGAGTATATTCGACAGTGTTTCCAAAACCATCAATCACCTTGTTGATTGTGTAGATGTACTCTCCAAATTTCTCAATACGTCTCTTACCAACAGGAACATTGATGACTCTGGTCTTAGCCCATGAGATATCTTTCAAATCTGAGCTTTGGTAGTATTTCTTTTTACCTTGTGACTTGCCAGAATACATGGTCTTGGAAAGCAAAGGAGATTGAAAGTTGTTATCATCTGGAACAATGACGGACTGTGGCAGGTAGGACAAGGCACCATTGATTTCTTCTTCATAAAATAATGTGAAAGGTGGAACACCAATAACGGAAATGGCCAGACTATCAAGTTCATCGTCAATACATTTATCTGTGATTGGCTCAGACAACACAAACTTGGCTTCTGGACACATTGGGATAACCAAGTCAGATCTATATGAACGAATACTCTTGACTTTCTTATCTAAAGCTGAATGAATAGCATAAGAACCTGGCTTAGTGATCGGTAGTTGTAAATATTTGATCTTATCCTCGTCAAATCCATCATCAAGTTTCGCAAACTCGGAGTAATCAGAGACGAAGAATTTGTTGAAATCGTTTCTTGTGTAATTTAAAATGGTGTTGTCGTTGTTCAAACCACGGTGAGAAATCTGTAAATAGTCTAAACCATTCAATGACTCAACTCTAATTGGAATTTCAATCTTGGATGATGTGTCTGGGTTGAAACAGAAATTGTCACCAAATGGGTTCAATTTGATGGATGAATCAGGGGCGAATCTGATAATCTTCTTTCCCTTGAAATGTGAGGATTGATCTAACAAAGAATCCGTATCAACATAACGTTCAGTAATGGCCATCTCTTTATCAGGAAACAATGTTTTCCAAATGGTTGTGAAAATGGTAAGCAAAGGCAGCTTTATATCCGCTGTAAGGAAAATCGTACTGCCGAAGAGCAATACGAGCGCCAACAAATTGGTTGAAGTGGAGAAGGATAGTTTTGGAATGTTCAAAATTGACGCGAACCAAATTACAAGTCCATCTAGAAACAGATATTTCAGAACAAAATTGAATTCAGGGGACACAATGCCCGAAGATGTACCTGATGATAAAAGTTCTCTTAATGTATCATTTTTGATCAAATAAAGATCATAAATCTTCCAAGCTTGTATAAGCACAAAAGTTGATGTTAAAAATATTCTTTGTGTTGTGAAGTCAAGTACCGACACAGGTATCAGTGGTTTTCTTGGGCTTTCTTTTGGAGCATCATTTTTCTGCTCTGGCGTGCTCATCGTGAAAAGGGAATATGAAACGGACTGAAACAGGAGTGTTCAGGCAAAAGTGAGATGTGTTGATGGCTCAATTGGTTGTGTAATCTTGTTCAAAATGTAGCAATTGTTCGATGAGATGTAAAATTGTTCAAAGTATGGCCAGAGGGTTGAATAATTCCTCCAGATGATGGCCTAAATGCATGTGAGTCTTGAGAAGGCTTGTTTACATGTTTCTCAATTGTTTTGCAATTTTTTTGAACATTTTGATTTTGAAAAAGCAGGTGAGGAGTCGTGCGTGGATCAGCATTTATCGACGCGTCGATTTGCGTCGATCATGATATGGTGAAGAAAAAAAATTGGGATTTTGAATTTCTGAATTCTCGTAGAGCTAGCCGATATTCGGAGTATGAACTCAACTTTGAGGGCGTCAACGGGGGTGAGAGCTCTCAATTTCTAGGCTCCAGCCCCCGCCCTATTAATCCAAGAAGAAAACTTAACATTCGTTAACTCCAGGTGTTGATTTCTAACATTTGAACCATTTTGCTTGATTCCACTCGTGTAGAATGGATTCCCAGCCTTAAAGAACACAAGGATATACAAAACTAAAATGCCATTCATAATACATATTTGTAAAAGTGGGGTAAGTGGGGCAAGGCTGACGTATCAAAGGCATCATATAGACGAAAAAGTTAGAACTCCGTCACTTTTGAAAAAATCAGCCGCAATGCTAGTCTCTAAACTCCATCAAAAATTTTGATAGCTATCCGATCATGACTTAAACTAGGTATATACCTTTTCAACATGTTTCCTTGTATCTGTACTGTCAATAACTGAATTTGATATAGATATTGGACACAAATAATTCCATTGCTTTACAATTTGGTGGCCGTAAGATCGATATATTGAAATTAGTAACACTATATTGGTGTACAACTCGATCTGTATAAAGTACTGCTCGTATTAACATGCATATTCACGCGTACTGATCGAAATCCAATTGCTATAATGATATCAACTCTCTTACAGAGCTAATTGACACTAAAATCAATATCCCGGGTCGAAAATATATAGAGATAACCATGATCAATTATATATATTAGGAGGCCGATAATTGTATATATATACGTCCGGAAGTTGTGTTACTAGAGATTCTGGCTGCATATATTATAATTTGACCCAACCAGTACTCTACCTCATACTCTAGAGTCAAGATTTTTTGAAAATTCATACTGATACACGGGCAATTGAAAGTTCCGGGGTATGTACATGCACATGGGCAAGAATCGGTCCTATCAGATTATAATGCAACGTGTGTATATGTATTAAGAACCATGATTGTTATTGGTAAATATTAAGCTACGTAAGATTTAATTATCATATTGCGCAGGAGCTGGATCATAGATCGACTTTAGCTTACTGATCTGAAATCATTCACATGAGCTCTCATATCTATGGCGATATCTTTCATGCTCATGATTGAATTATTATCTAGCTAAGTGCAACTCTTAGAATATTGCATCGATTACTTTCTTATCGAATTTCAATTCAATTCACAGTATGCATACGTGTGTGATGTATGCAAAGATTCAAATTTTACGCGTTCAAACAGCTTGCAAATTTTCACGAACGATACGGTAACCATGTGGCATATAGAAGCTTCACTCCGGTCTACATGACCATGTTCTCCACATCCATACCCATCTCCGGATACCATTAAGCATCACATGAGCTGATTCTTAACCAAAATAAAAGCAATTTTAGATCCACCAGAAGATGATGAAAGCCGTTCTATACCATGGCTGATAAATTGCAGTGAACAGGAGCCATGGCCTTTATCGAATATCATGGATGGTTGTAGCACTGGTGACCATGAGGGTTCTTGTATCATGTTGAAGCAATTGCTGACACGAGGGGGTGAATGACAGTATAGGGCACTGACATCAGCCCCTTCAGCCCCCGCACCTGGACGAAAAACAGCCCCGCTTTTCGCATTATTGTGCGGCGCGGCCAGTCGCAATTTTCTTTTTAGTAACTTCACAGATCCGGGAGTACGTAATCATTGTATCTCTTCGCCTATACACAGACCAAAAAATTTCAACCTATCACTGGCCGGAGTTGTCTATGACATAATGATACGTAACCGTGTTTTGGCACCCCCTCAGCTGTACGTTCTACATAGCAGTACACCCCCATGTGAGACTACAGTCCCGGCCTCAACATGATTTTGATGACATACATCATGGCTTCTAAGCTCTATCAACTTCATGTCGAACAAATCCATCTACACCCAGATACAATGGAGGACCCGTCTTCACAGGTATAAATACTACTGATCTCCCCCCTTTTTTGTTTACCTCTCCCTCTCAAATATGTTTAATCTTAATGTTTCTAGTTCTTCACCAAATTGTCTCATAGATACCCACTCTATATACAACACACACTACAACAACAATTTATTATAACTACAATCAATCAAGATGTCTACTTTCACCAAGATCACTACACCAAATGGAAAAACTTATGAACAACCTGTTGGTTTGTTCATCGACAATGAATGGGTCCACACTGATGCTACTATCAACACAATCAACCCATCCACAGGTGAAGTTATTTGTTCTGTTCAAGCTGCTTCTACAGAACATGTCGATGATGCTGTTAAGGCTGCTAATATTGCTTTCGAGAGAGATGACTGGTCTGGAATCAGTGGTGCTCAAAGAGGTGATTACTTGTACAAGATTTCCCAACTTATCAAAAGAGATCAAGAATTGATAGCTTCCATTGAGGCCATGGATAACGGTAAGCCATACGAAAAAGAATGTATCAACGTCGATGTCGAACAAGCTTCTGCTGTTTTCAAGTACTACGCTGGATGGGCTGACAAGATCACTGGTCAGTACATTGGAACTGAAGTGTTGGGTAGTGGCAGAATCGCATACACAGACCCATCTCCAATTGGTACTGTCGGTCAAATTATCCCATGGAACTTCCCATTCTTGATGTTGTCCTGGAAGATTGCTCCAGCTTTGGCTACTGGGAACACTGTTGTTTTGAAGTCATCTGAAATCACTCCATTGTCTGCTCTATACTTTGCTAAGCTATGTAAAGAGGCTGGTCTTCCTAAGGGTGTTGTCAACATCTTGTCCGGTTATGGTAGAGATGCGGGTGCTCACTTGGCTTCTCATCCAAACATTCAAAAGATTGCTTTCACTGGTTCTACTTTCACTGGTGGTAAGATTATGGAAGCTGCTGCTTCTTCTAACTTGAAGAACGTTACCTTGGAATGTGGTGGTAAGTCTCCATACATTGTTTTCGATGACTGTGACTTTGATGCTGCTATTGAATGGGGTTTCAAGGGTATTTTCCACAACAAGGGTGAAGTTTGTTCTTCCACTTCTAGATTTTTCATTCAAGATACCATTTACGAAAAGTTTGTTGAAGCATTTGTCAAATACGTTGAAGAATACGCTAAGGTGAGTGATCCATTTGAAAAGGGTTGTATCATTGGTCCTCTTGTTTCTGACTTGCAATACTCCAAGGTTCGTCACTATGTTGAATCTGGTAAGAAGGAAGGTGCCAAGTTAATGACCGGTGAATTCATTGATGGTCCAGGTTACTACGCTAAGCCATTTGTCTTTGCTGACTGTACTGATGACATGACTATCATGAAGGAAGAAATTTTTGGACCTGTTGTTGGTATCACCAAGTTCAAGACTATCGATGAAGTTATCAAGAGATCCAACAGCTCCACTTATGGTTTGGCTGCTTCTATCTTCACTAACAACATCACCAAGGCTACCCAGGTTGCTAGAAAGATTGATTCTGGTATGATTTACATCAACTCCAACGGTAACTTCGATCTTCATGTTCCTTTCGGTGGTATGAAGATGTCTGGTATTGGTAGAGAATTGGGTACTTATGCACTGGATATGTACACTGAACACAAAGCTGTGCATATCAACCTTAACTTGAAATACTAATTGTCATCATATCATTCTCCCTCTGCATTTCCTTTTTCTTAACTCTCTAACTTATTCTTTCTCTCTTTTCTTTGCAATGTATACATAACTTAAATCATTTTTGAAAACCTTTCCGCCCCTCATAAAAACTCTTGTAATGATTCACCATGATGAAGAATTTCCAAATGACAGTTATCAGTGTTCTTAATACAATGTGTTGACCATAAGAATGGTTGTTGTCTTGTTGTGTTAGTGCATTGGCATGTGTCGTTTTGTTGATACCAAGAACGTTCTTCGTACTGTACATAGTGCCAAATTGCAGTACTAGCTAGCTTGGTCCTCCAAGTTCCGAGGTCCGATCACTGATCAAACAACTTACAAGTCGCGTTGTGTGCACGATGATCGATCTCTTCTAGATTTTTCCATGGCTCATCCAGACATGTGTGTCGAAGTGGGTATACAGATTAAAACCCGTCAACACCTGTCCTGTCCAATACAACAAGTGTTTCGATCCCCATTCCATTATCAATATTCACTTCAACATCAAATCCACATTTTTCAGAACAAATTCATAAAAAAAATGGTCGCAATCAATCCAAACAACTGGCACTGGGTCGACAAGAATTGTTATGACTGGTCCAAAGAATATTTCACCAAGAATTTGGTCGGTTTGAAATCATCCAATGACAAGGCCAACGTTGAGATCAAATCACTAAAAGAATTGACAGGTGATGTTGAAGTGTGTCAAAGAAAAGGTAAAGTTATTTCATTGTTTGATTTACAATTAAAACTCGGTTTCGAAGGTGATAAAGCTAAGGGTGTCATCACTGTTCCTGAGATTGCCTACGATACAGAATACGATGATTTTCAATTTGTTTTGCAATTCGACAAGCAAGATGAAGAGACAAGAGTGTTGATTAGAAAAGATTTGATTCCACAGTTGAGAAAGCAATTGGCTGATTTCGGAAATATGTTGATCACTGTTCATGGTTCTGATATTCAAGTTGATGAAACCCAAGTGCAATCAAAACTGACTAAAGAGAACCAACAAAAGAACGTGGTCAAGTCAGTCGTCACAGAAAAGACAACTTTCAATAAAGGTGAGTCCAAGAAACCTACAATCTCTAGTTCATCTTTAAAATTGAGCAAATCCAGTGTCCCAAAGTACAACACATCTAAAGTTCATTTGTCTCCTACATTCCACACCACTGCTGAACAACTATACTTGACGTTGCTTCAACCTGAAAGAGTTGCCGCTTGGACCAGATCGCCTCCATTAATTAAGCCTGAAGAAGGTGCTGAGTTCCACTTGTTTGGAGGAAATATCGAAGGTAAGATTTTGAAGTTGGTACCAAACAAAAAGATTGAAAAGTTATGGAGATTGAGAGACTGGAAAGAAGGTCATTATGCCCATGTGACAATCGACTTAATTCAAGGTGACGGTGAGACCAAGATGGATGTCACTTTTGATGGTGTTCCTATCGGAGATGAGGAGTTGGTTGAAAATAACTTCAATAGCTATTATGTTAGATCAATCATGGTCACATTTGGTTTCGGTGCTATTTTATAGATGGGTATAGCTTTCTTGTAGAAGATTATATACTTGGTTATTAATGAATTAACAACAAATATAAATTCTTACTCGGTGTATTTACAATTCAATTAGTCGATAATGTAAGTTGAAACAGGAATATTAGCCATAAAAGTAACAAAATACAAGAACCAAAGTAAATAATAAATCATAAATATAAAATCAGTAAAGAAACAAGCTCAATTCAATTAAGCATCGAATCTCTTGGAAGCTTCAGCCCAGTTGATGACATTCCAGATAGCCTTGAAGTAATCAGCCTTCACATTCTTGTATTGCAAGTAGTAAGCGTGTTCCCAAGCATCAATGGCAACCAATGGCTTCAAGTTACCGGTAACAGTATCTTGGTTGTATCTTTGAACAACTTCAACAGCACCATTTTCAGTGTTCTTGACAATGAAAGCCCAACCGGAACCTTGGATACCAGCCAACTTGGAGTTGGTCAAGGCAATCAAGTTGTCAAAAGAACCGTATTGTTCTTCGACCTTCTTAGCAAAAGCGGTATCAGTTGGTAATTCACCACCACCTTGCTTGTTTGGAGCCAAGTTGTCCCAGAACAAACAGTGGTTAAGGTATCCACCACCATGGAACTTGATGTGTTGTTGCAATTCAATGGTCTTCTTGACATCACCGACAGCCTTGGCTTCAGCATGTTGTTCAACAGCAGTGTTGTAACCATTGACATAAGTTTGGTGGTGCTTGGTGTAGTGAACTTCATTGATTTGACCAGAGATGAATGGCTCCAAGTCACCAAAGTCCCACTTCAAATCAGGCAAGGAAACCTTGGTTCTAACAGCACCCAATGAGCTGAGAGCAGCCTTTGAGGTTCTTGGAATGGTAGATCTGGCGGCGGTTCTTAGGAAGGACATTTTTGGTGATCGTAACTGTCGTAATTGTGGTTTCGGTGCAATTGATAAGAAGAAATGGTGAAGGAAGATGTGGTGGCAATTGGTTGGAACTTAAATTCCAAAGTCCAACCAGTGCAATTAAGAGTTCTGGAGTCTAGCTCCACCATAATTTTTTGTCATTCTGCATATTTGTCATGCGCATGTTGATTGGCCGTGACGACCTGGCCCACGTTCGGCTTTTCGTAAGCGAATTTCAGCGAGCTCGCTTAAGCCTTAACCTGTCACCTATCATTATTCATCATGTGGTTGCCAAACCGCGACATCGAATTTGTCACGGTTATAGGCCACGTCACTCGGAAAGTCGGAAATGCTTTTCAATTTACGATCGCTTCTCCGACCTGCAGTCATTTCTGAAATTAATTAATTATTACCTCACCACATGTGAATCAACAATATTTCAAAAAACTACTCTGCTTTGGTATTTACAAGAACCGCTTACGAAGGTTGATTGAAATGGCACGTAGTCCTGCTCAGAAGACCTACGATGAAGTTAAGCGACCAAACTATCGAAAAAAGACTTCACAGCTTACCAAAGAACGAGTTCAAAGAGAACTGGAAGGTAAACCAGCTTGGAAAATCAGCCCCATAAGTGCAGGTTACGACAGATTATGGCCTTTAAGAGATAGAGCTATTGCAATTAGAATTCCAGAAGATCCAGCATTTACCATCACAGCAGGAAGTGACAAGTGTACTGGAAATCAAATTGCACATTCCATTCATCAACAAATAAGTGATATCGCAACTGATATGATGACTCCGCAAAGAATTCAGTTGGTGACTAAATATTACAAAAAAGTTTTCTACACAGATGTCAATCATATCTACAAATTCACTCCATTTCAACTGCTACAAATGCTTTTCTTATTTTTGAAAACCTTTAGTGATTCAAACAGCAAGAAAAAAGTATCTATTTGTTCTGCGCTTGAGAAGAGTCAATATGTTAAGTAAGAAAGCACGTTTTGGAATTCCGGTTGACATACCAGAAGACAGCAGGTTTTCAACGGAATTTACACAACAACTCGTATCCAAAGACATTGTTGCTAAGTAAAGGCATCGGGTGAGGAGCATCCCTAGGTCGAACAGAGTTCATCCTTCCATCCATAAAGCATATGAGAGTCTTTTTAATGTTTCAGATGAAATCTATATCCTCACCTATTCTCGGTTATGCCAACTTCTTCAAGTATATCAAATGTGCATGAAACTTGAAGTCAGAAATTACAGCTACTCTTCGACTTTGAACTGCACTCTAACTATGGCTGGCTCATTGTTTATTGTTGGTACGTGCAACTTCCGATGAACACTGACTCTTGATTATGTTAGATCACAATTTTATGTCACATACTTGGCAGGAGAACGCACACATGGTATTGAACATCGTGCCTTGAAATGTGGAGTTGACCCTTCGGTGTTTGGAATCAGCAAGATAAGACCGAGAATAGTTTTACCGGTGAAAAGAATGGTGCGTCCAGAAAGGAGAAAACATTTAAGAGGAAAACACAATATTCCAACATTTACACTTAAACTATCTTTGCTTGAAATTGTCAACTGTGCCGAACTTGTGGACATTCCAGATGATACATCATTCAATTTCAAAACTGGTCCAGACATTATGGACAAAGATTTTCTTGCTGGTTTAAAAGATAAGTATTTTATGAGAGTGAAACCTGAAGTTGTTCATCCCAGCATTCACAAAGTGCTCACTCAAACGTATTATATCAAACATCAAGTTTATCGTTTCACAGTCTCTCAACTTTGTCAACTTTTGTTCGCCTATCGAGATTGTTTCTGGTTACGTACAGTTGGACCACAGCACAGTGGCGTGTTACAGATCACTGTACGCTGCTCAATCGGAAATGAAGGTGGAAGTGATGCTTTGGTGTTTCAAGCCCCTAGCACTTTGCGAGTTGACTGTGAAAAGCAAGTTATCTATTGGAGAAAAGTTAGTGATCCCCTTGTTATGCAAAAGCACACCCATTCGTTCAAAGAAACTATCAGAAAAGCTGGTTATAAGATGGGTGATTTAAGGTTGGATTTAAAAAGCCTTCAAGACAGTACAGTTGAGAAAAGAGCCCATGAACGATGTTGACCAATTCTGATGACATAAGCTATAGCTGTGAAAATTTGTGTAGATATAATAGATTGTATTATTATTGTCGTTAAGTTGTCCCATTCCACAAATCTAAGCTTCTTCTCCAGAATGTTTAGGGTATGCTCTGACGACTACTTGTGCAAATAGCTGCAGGGCAATTATGTATTTGAAACCCCTACACCGTTTGATGTATAACGACGACTATTAATAGTTGACACATCCAGAAATTCAAAACACTCCAGAGTCCAGAGTATATTACTAACCCTAGATCATTGTGATAATCAATAACACACATTTTCAAAAAAACAAAGAATTGAACTTTATTTCAAATTGTGCCCAAACACGTTGCAAAATTGTGACCTTTCTGGAAGAAGCAAATACTTAATACAGGAATCTCGACGTCGTAGACAACGAATCAAAAATGAACTTCCTTTCAAACCAGCCTAGAAGATAAACCTCATTAGTGGTGGATACAACAAACTTTGGCCTCTCTGTGAAGTTTCAGTTACAGTCAGTATTCCAGAAGGTACGCAATTTACCATTCCAAAAGCAGATGACAAGCGCAATGGTGTTGAGCTTGGTGCAACAATTGTGAGCAAGCTAGGAGAAGTTACCCCGGAAATGATGAACGATGAAAGAATTGATTTGATTATAAACCACTTCAAGAAAATCTTCTTCACTGAAGTTAATCATGTTTACAAATGTACACCTTCCCAATTAGTGCAAATGCTTTATTTGATTTTCAACAACTTCAGACTCGCAACTAAGAGAAGAAAGAGTATATACTTGGAGTGCTCTTGCAAACTGGATACTCAAAAAGAAAGATGTCCTGTAACATATGCTATCCACTATGATGCTCAGAATAACGTCTACTATTTATGTCCCACAAAAGATGCTCAACATACACATGATTTTGATCTATCTGTGGAAAGAATCATGTCTGCCGGATATGGTTTGCCTGAACATGAATGGAGAGACCAATACAAAGCTCGATTTCAACGTGTTTCAGCAAGAATCAACATGCTAAGCAGGAAATCACGATCCAGTATTCCAGCTGATATACCAGAAGATGGCCAGTTCACGATGGTATTTACGAAAGCAATGCAAGTTAAACAGGTTGTCTCATTATTGAAAGACCTTGTCAAGAACACACCAAAGCCTTTAGAAATTCACCCATCTATACACAAAGCTTATAAAAACCTTTTCGATATATTCGATGAAGTTTTTGCTTTTACTTACTCTCAACTTTGCCAACTTTTGCAAGTCTATCATGAATGCTTGAAGCTAGAACCTAATAGCGAAGGTCACTCCAGTGTTTTGTTGTGCAATCCAGTGTTGTCAAGTTCCTCAGTTTAAGTTGGCCGCTGCAGTTTTCGTTGGACATTGACCGCCCACTATATTAAATCTCAATTTACCTTAGCAAGTTGTCAAGGAAGCATAACCATAGGATCAACGATTGTGCACTCAAATGTGTAATCCTTCCTCAGATCAATAGACAAAGATCTAGAGAAGTTCTTCCCTCGGCCACACACCTAAAGAGATCTAGAGAAGTGTTGCGTCCTACACGTCCAAAGCGACCTATCAAACGAATGAGGGTCAAGAAAGTTGAATCAACTCCAAAAAAACCTTTTGGGTAGGAGAACTCGAAGTAACTAAGTGAACAAAAGAATAACGGTTGGAAGATGAGTAACCGGACCAAAAGAATTTACAAATCTCGATTCCCTTTTTGAATTGACGATCCAGTGACTTCATTTTGATGTTCAAACAAAAGTACCCCAAATGATTTGTATTTTGCGATTGATATAAGCACAGATTGTATATCTGGTTTGGTGCAGAAATTATATTAGAAGTACGATGCACGAAACGGTACCGATATTGGTCTTTACAGAAAGACATCTCATTACTTGAGCTAGAACTTACAAGGAGTGACACTGGTGTTAGTTTGAAATTGCAATAACAGCTGAGCTATCAAACCCCTCTTTTGTCTCAGACGATAGGTTCAATCAGTCTCTGAGATCATTTGATAAGTATTATCTTAGTCAAAGCATTATTTGAATTTATTTCTTTTTTACGCTATACATTTAAATTTGTTCAAGATCGTGAGTATTATAGGCTAGAAAGTTAGAATTTGTTACTAGCTCAATTTAGGTGAACATGTATGCATCATCTTATTGGATTCAAAAGCTATATCCATTGTTCCGCCTAATGACATTTCATCGTTGAAAACATTTGTTAGATGTAACGAGTTCGTATACTGCCTATAGTCCAATTTTCAAGCAGTTTGTTAGCTGGGAAAAATAACATTTATCTTCCAAAGAAAGAATTTGGATTGGAGAGCTTCGAATCGACTGGTGATCTCAATTAAATTGGTCAAAGATTTAAGAGCCACATGTTTCGCATGAGTATTCAATCATATCGTTGAAATAATTATTGATGAGAGTTGTGGTTACTGTAATGGATAATACTGTACATTTCTTATGAAAAAATGGCAGAATTTATAATATTTAATTAGTACGGTGGATTTTAATGTCATATAGAATGGGTTTGTGGCACATGTGCACTGCTGTATGACTGCCTGCTTGTGGATCGAGCTGTCTTTGAGATGGTCTCAAAATTCCAATAATAGATCAATGTGGTAATGTAAATATATGGTTGTTATTTGATGGGTAACGAGAGTATGTGTAAAGTTTATATTGTAAAAAGAATCAAAGGCTCAAGTACTGGTGTGATGAAAGTTGATTTATGCTCCAACTTTGATTGAGAAAAACGAATGTAATTTTCTGCTCCCGTGCCTCAATACCTGCACTGCCTTCGAGGTATGGCATTAATGAAGATTGGCTTGTGTTTACCAGATCTATATATCTAGCTACAAATTTTGGTATACTAAAATCAAGAAAATGAAATATTTATTCAATTCAGAAATCTGAACTGAAAGTATATACGACTGAATATTCCATACACAAACCTAGCTAGAAACCAATTAACAGTGTGAATCATAATAGCAAAGAAACCGGATCAACAGAAATTTACTTCGAAAAAAAAACAGAACCGGTCAATCCGATCAAACCGATGATCAGATTGCAATCAACTAAAGCAAACTTCAACATTCAGCATGAGGACGAAGAAGAGAATGCTGACAATGATGATGACAAGCTTTCAAGTTTAGAGATGAAAGGAAGCTGTTTCAATTTCTTCAAGAAACCATCATCTGGAAATTTGATGCCATCAAGTTCAACGTGTCTCAAGATCGTATAACTGCTAGCACTCTGGTATATTCGCTCGTTAATATCATCAAAATCATTCAATTTAGCCATCGACACTATTTCAATTTCAGCTCTCGTCATAACTTTGTTCTTCTTACCTTTTCTGACCACAGTAATTCTTTGACTCTTCATTTCATGCGCATTCACTCCGCTGTCACTATCATTAACTTCATTACTCTTATCTTCCAATTCAATCTGGAATTCGTAGTTGTTAAAAATTTCACTATCTTGTAGTTGTTCAAGTTTGTCCAACAGTTGTAGAGGGTCAATATGATTTGAATAAAACTGAATAACAGCACAACTTATACCAAGCAGGGCATCTTCCAAATAGGAACAAACAGATAATTTCAGCTCTGATTCTTCAGCGAAGTATTCGACTGTGTCATCGTCAATGACAGATTTACCGAATATACAACATCTTAACTTACTTTCAGCCTCAAATACTTTGTTCTGCACTCGGAAAAATTGCAACTTCTCTTTCATGTAATTGGCATAAGTTTCTTCGTATTCTTTTCTATTCATTGCATATTCACCATTTAATAACTTTTTGATATCACGCTCTTTCAAATAAATCTCTGATTGATGGTTTAAGAGATTCAGCTGCATATCAGAAACAGCTGTATCCAAAGATCCAGTGAATTTGGACATATCACTGATTCCTTCTATTAATTTTGTGATTGTTAATTCCTGGCCTCTGATCACCTTCTCTGATTCAGATAACTTTCCTTTTGATTTCAAAAGATCTAATTCACTGTTATGACACTCATCGCTTAGTAACTTCAAACCGGCATGTGTATTCTCTACCTTGCAATTGATATGATTCGCCTCTCTTTTCAACTTCAAATCATTATTTTTCACCAACAGCTCATTCTCTCTTTGTGCATCACAGATGTGATTCTTCAATTTCCGTACATGGGCCTTATGCGTGGCATCATCGACAACATCTTCCATTGATTTTTCAACCAAAGCCTTAAATTCTATCTCTTTATCATACAACAACTGCCCATGTCCATCTACCACACGTTTCTTTTTTAGTTCAATTAACTTTTGAGCTTGGAAAACTTCATTTTCAATGGCACGTTCTTTAATGATGAATGATCGACCTGAATTTTCATACTTCTGTTTGGAATCTTCAATCATACTTGTAACCATTCTTATCTTACTAATACCTTCACGTTTTTTAAACTTCAACGATTCTAGTTCTTCTTGCGCTGAGTTGATGGTACGCAATAGTTCGGCCACTTCTCTTTTCTCTATTGCAATGTCATTCACGATTTCAGTATCCAGCATCGCAGCATAATCAGCAGTCTTCACTCTTTCATCATGAGAATAGTTACCCTTTCTGTCAGCAAGGCTACCATCATCATATCCTTCAAACTTGAATTCAAATTGATTCACCTTCATGCCATTGAGGGAAGGCACAACAAATTTTGATGACGTTGGAGGCTTCAATGTGGATAAAGCCGGAGTGCTTCTTGTCTGCCCATCATTCTTATGCCTGCTGATATTGATATAACGTGTGGGGATTGGGATCATGCTTCTTCTCCCTCTTATCGAATTGTGTCTCAAAAATGGATCCTCAGAACGTAATGACAAAGACGGTCTTTTGACTAATCTTGGTATCATTGAAGGTTTCATGCTGCTACCTTCTTTCAATGTTGTTTTATTATTGTTGGAAATGTTGGTAGTTTCGCCAAGTTGTGCCTTTTTTCCTTTTGGAACAGAAGTTAACTTTGGGGAATCCATGTTGAACTGGGACTGAAAAGAGGCTAGATGATCAGTGAAGTGTTTATTCAGCAGCTTAGAAAGGATCGTGGGAGAAGTTTGACATGGTTTGATAGTCAGAAGAGGCAAGACCAATTGAACAGAAGAAGAAGAGCAAAAAGGGATCAAAATCAGCAGAAGCTGAGGAAGAGGCGAAGACGAAGATGGGAAGGAACCGTTTCTCAGTTGCTCATTTGATCAGTTCCCATTGCCCATCGCCCATCGCCTGCAGCTTGTATAATATACCAAGATGAACTACCACATCCCAATGAAAAATACTAGTGAAGTCTGTTTTCCTGTTCCCCTCAATCCAATCTCAATGAAGTCAACTTCTTGATGGGAAATTATCATCGATGCTGGCCAAGTTGCAAGTTGGAGCTAGTTGTAGTATGGACTGTCGAGTCTTCATGGAGCATGTTCTAGCGGTTGGAGCTTGGACGATAGAAGTACGTATGGTATCGTATGGTATGATATATGATATATGATATATGATATGCTGTGTCATTTGGGTGTTGTCACTTGTGTTAACATTTGGTAGAGTATGTTCACCTTCATTACGCGTACGGGTGGGATCATTTCGCCAGCGATATGAGGCGAGCATCCCGAATCCTGATTCTTGACTTCTGAGTCTTAATTCTTGAGGTGATCTGATCGAGCTTGTGTTTATATAAGCCAACTTCGGTCAAAATGAGGCATCTCTTTATCATCATCACAAACATCAGTTTCCAAAAACCTAAATATAAACTTCTCCCCACTGGAAACGAACGAGGGCAAAGTTACTACTACAATTACAGGTATCGAAGTTGTCTGTTTTCAGTCCTCTTCTATCGATTCTCGATATAAAAGATGTATCATGTAAAGACTTTGTCAATAATGGACAATTCATTCACTAATCTGTATCGACTTCTTGTAATCTTATTGTCTCATCGTGTATCTTCATTTGTGTCTTGGCTCTTGGGATCAGAGACAATGAATCTTCTGCTTTTCAAATTTTTCACCAGCATGCATGAACTCTAGGTGTCTGTGACTCACCAATCAGTTATATCTAATATTTCAACTCTTTAATGAAACACAACAAGTTGATAATCCAGGCATTGATCGAATGATGAGGGACAACGGTGGTTCAACATTGACCATCGGTCATGATCAACTGATTAATATTCAATGTGAATGTATCTGCATAACGTGGAAATGTAATCTCTTTTTTCCCCACATCTGGATCTGTATGTGCTGATTCTGGGATAGACTGATGTATCTAATGAGACTTAAATAGGTTCATGGATGTATATAGCTTTGGAAAAATACAAATCCCTTTAATGATCATAATGTTCCAAATGGACCATGGGATAAATTGTAATGATCACACAAAGCTCCAAATCTCTTTGTCAAAACATGGAAGTTGGGTAACCTGCAGTCAATAAAATGTCTAATTCCTTGATAGGCAAATCAAAGTTGTTGTATGTGGAGCTGGGTAGTTGTCGTTGTTGTTGTTGCAGGTAAGCACAAATGGTTGAATCACTTAACAAGGTTGGAAGAAAGACATGCATGGAATGATGAGTTGTAAGTTAGATCTCTAATTTAAAATTGTATCCAAGCTTTGAATTGCTGTAACTTGTTGACAATTGTAAGGTGTAACTTCAGCCTTCATACTCATTAATTGGCTGCATGTCAAATGAACTGGACCACCCAATGTTGATGAAAGTAAGGGTCAGAACAGCCAAATGTGAAAACTGTAAACATGACGAGCAGTGAGATTCGAGAATCATGAAATTCCTTCGAGTTCGCCCTAGAGCTAAAAGTTCAAACTTTTCGAAATTTGAGCACTTACTGTATCTGCTGGCCTATATGGTGCTATACGCGTGGGCCCACCACCAATGATAAGTATGCCTAACTACACCAAACTACTTCAAAAACAAACATCCAAATGATTACAAATAGTGCATGTGTTACAATCATCCAAAGTCAAACATATCAACGATTAACTGGTTGTTCAGACTTTCAACTAAAGCACACATCAGACTTGGTGAAGTACCTTCAAGGCTAGATTAACTCAGATCGGTTTCTTTCACCAGACTCTCAGCAACTTCAGTATAAGTTGGTGCTAGCTAGACACGCATACATATGTACTTCGGATTTAAGGTAGTTGACTATAGTTGGATTTTGGTGATGGATAATGTCGGAAAGAGATACACATTAGAAAGACAAACACATCGATTGAACAGAGACACCCACGTTGAACATAGACATTCTCATTTCATCCATACATCCATTTCATCATTCATCCACTGGCGTTAATTTTCGGAACAAGGTATACTTGCATTGGATAACTGAGAATGATATTCTGTCTTAACAGCTGAAATTAGATGATAGGTGGTGTCACTAGATAGATCCAACAAGCCTGTCAGCATCCAGAAGAAGTCACATGAGATTTTGTTCCATTGTTATTCATACTTCAGTCCAATGTTTATCAAAATTATTTTCCTTATTTGTTGAACTTTGATTCCATTAGAGCAACGTTGGCTAAAGATCCAGATAAGACCTCCAACAGATTGCTTGCTATGAAACCCACAAGACAAAACTCCAAGCTTAATTAAATTTCTAAATAATCAACTCTCAGATTCCATGAACGAATCTGGTAGCCATGGATCGGCTTCTTCATCAACTTCTCAACAGTTGAGCATGCTGGAATGTTCATTTTTAATGTCTTTCTTGACTAATTGATCAATTTTATCTTTTATAAATTATCATTTATCATATCATTTTACTTATTCAACTTAGATCTTTAGTATTTTAAATCAACAATTAAATTAATCAAAAAAACAAATAAGCAGAAAAACAGAAAAACAGAAAATCAAAAATCAATTAATTGAATTAAAAATCAAAAAATGCCACATCTCTCAAATTGCATTAAAAATATAACTTCATTCACTATTTGTGCTCAAACTCAGAAATCAACATATAGATGTGCACAACAGCCGAAACAAAAACTACAAACCACAACACATAATTAACCTACCTTAATATTATAAACTCCATCATTATTCAACGTGGCGTCCATCACATGAAAAACTGGTCACTGACGTAGTGTACGTTGTTGTTGATCACTAAGAAAATCATCATTGACTTGTGGCGTCCATCTACGCTAAAAACTGATCACTGACATAGTGCTTCCCTTGGCACTTTGAATTGACATTTGGGTGGTGTTTTAGAGGGGTTTTTTTAACCTATATAGTTCAGAGGAAACAAGTTCTCTTTAGATTAAGGTCGAAAACCCCTGTGATCGTTCTTATAGTCCCG